>QRDG01000805.1:203076-468962 GCA_012064385.1 Puccinellia tenuiflora
TTGTTGCTGCTGAGGTTTGTTGCTGTTGTTGTTGTTGTGGCCGAGTCTACTGCTCTGGCTGCTGCGGCTCTGGCTGCTGCTGTTGACTCGGCTGTGCCGAGTCCGTTTGGATCTCGGGAGCCGAAGAGCTGCCCCCGAGATAAATTACTTCGGGCGCTGCAGTTGCGGCCCCGACCGAGTCTTCAGTTCCGGCTCCGGATCCCGGAGCCGAGGTATCCGCAACCGGACTCATTCTCATGGGACTCGGAACCCGAGTGTCGTCGGGCCGAGGTGGCGTCGGTGTCCTTGATGGGATCCGGTCGGTGGACCCAGTAGTGGGGGCCTTCGTCTTCAGAGGAGCCGCGCTGAAAAATCAAGACAGCAAAGTATGTTGTTAGGAGGATGAGTACAGAATGAGCAAGTTCAGTCAAATGCATGAAGTTATGTCGGCAAGAGGGAATCTTACCCCTTAGTGGTGGGGCGCTGGCGCTTCGCCGCCACCTTAACTCGTTGCTTCTTGGGCGCGGGACCGGAGGTCCCGGAGGTTCCGGCGTCTGTGGGTGCGGCCGCTGCTGCTGGGCGTTTCCGAGCTACGCCCTTGGGTCCTGTGGCGAGCGGCGCCACCTCAACCACCTCGTCCGAGTCAGCTGGGTTCGGAGACAGCGGATATGAGTATGAAATGGGGAGAGGATCGTACACCTCGGAAACCCGACAGGCGTCGCCTTCATCTTCAGACCAATTTCGGATGGAGGAAGCGCGAGTCTTACCCGTGGCAGAGGCTAGGCTGGCGTCCGGGATGGGCATGTGTCTTCGTCATCCGGGTCTTCCGAGTCAGCCTCGACCCGGTCTTGACCCCAGTGAACAGAGGGGTCTTTTCCGTCCTCCGTCCACTGACGATCGAATCTCTGAGAAAAGAAAGCAGGAAATGATTAATACCAAGTACAAAGTTGTACCAACATAAGAGCTTATGTCGGTGAAACAGTTATGTCGGCAGAAGTGCTTACGTGTGGTGGTAAGTTGTTCGGTTGTGGGGTTCTTTGCCCCATTCCCATGTCTCCGGCATCTTCGTCCGGGCTATGGCTTTGATGCGCCGCCGAATCTGGGCATTATCCAGCTCGACGGTGCTGACTCGGGTTGGGTCCAGCGGGCCACTCATGTGGCAGATCTTGTGGACTCGGCGCTGGAGGGGTAGAACTCGGCGGCTGATGAAAGTTGCAAGTAGGTCGTCGCAGTTAATCCTTCCTCTCGGAGCTGCTCGACGACCTGGTGAATGTGGTTGACCAGCACGTTTGTATCCGTTGGATGGTAGCCCCAGTTGAGTTGAGCAGTTGGGGGGCCGATAGAGAAACTCGGCAAGTTGATCAGGTCCACCTCGGTGGAGTTCTTCACGTAGAAGAAAGAGTGTTGCCATTTCCGGCATGACTCCAAACCGAGAATCCGGGGAAAGATGGAGCCGCGCCGAGGATTGATGGTGGCGGCTCCGCATTGTGTCATCACCTTGGGCGCGTCCGGATTTTCGGGATTCGGGATGACTTGCTTCCGGAATCCGAAAAACTTGGACCAGGCCTCAACGGTTGGCCAGAGACCGAGATATCCCTCCATGAAGGAGACGAAGGCGGAGAGCGTGGTGAAGGCGTTGGCCGGAAGTTGATGTGGTTGCAGACCGAATTTGTTGAGGAAATGCCGGAAGAAGGCGCTGGCGGGTAAGCCGAATCCACGCTCGAAGTGCGCGATGAAGACGACGTACTCGCCTTCTTGCAGATCCGGGGTCATCTCTGGACCCGGAACTCGGCACGTTACCCCGGCAGGAATCCGCCGGGTCCGAATCAGCCAATCTATGTCGGCTTGGCGGACATAGGAGCCCTCCCAGGCAGCCCGGATTGATTCCTCGGTCACTCCCTCTTCAACCACCTCTACCACCTCAAGGCTGGGATTGTTCGACATCTCGGAGGAAAGTTGCTGAGATCTGTAAAAGGAGATACCGAGGATGAGATCAAAACCATGGCAGTAAAAAGTGAAAAAGAAAGAAAAAACAAAATGAAAAGCAAACGGGGAAGGTTATGAGTGACCGCATCTAACTTAGATGCTTAAGAGCAAATGAGCAACGAGGAGAAGAAATGGTTCCACGGTGGCTAATCCACCGGCGGTAAACCGCATCGGCGACCGCAAGATCACCGGCGGTGCCGGATGCATCGCCGCGGTGATGAACTAGAAGAAGAACAAGAAGATTCAAAGCCTTAAGGTGCAAAAAAGAAGAGGGGAAGGAAATCCTACCGCGGTGGCGCGGTATGCGGCGGTGGCGTCGTGCGTCGGCGACGTCGGCGTCCGGTGGCTCGACGGCGTGCGCGCTCCGTGCGTGCAAAGCGGCGGCGGTGCTGTGCGCGGTGGCGTGCGGCGTCGCGTGGGCTTTGCGCGCGGGTGAAGAAGACGAGGGCGAGAGAGAGATGAATGCGCTGGTGAAGAAGACGATGCCCAATCCCCACTATTTATGGGCGGCGCAGGAGATCGTGGGCGCGGGATTTGCTGCACACGATCTCGTAACCGACGGGAGTTATGACCCCACGATCTCCTCCACGATTTCCTCTGCAGCGTAACTGCCGTCCGATCGGCCACACGGTGGGTCACAGGGTGGCAACGGTTACCCCGCCGCTCACTGGATCGGGCAGGACCCGAGGAGGCGCGGGCGGCGTGGTCAAGACCGCACTTGATTGCTTGCGTGCGCACAGTCTCCGAGGTGACCGGCGTGACGCAAGTGGCATGTGTGCCAGTGGCACGTCCATCCGGGCGCAAGAGTCGAGGCGTTGGGCAGAGATGCTCTGCCACGTAGAGGAACCAAAGACTCGGAAAAATTGTGGGATCTACCGATGATTCGGAACGATCCGACATCAAAGTCGGATATCATGATGGAAGCTGAAAACTGCTTTCCGACATATAAATTGTTTACCGACATACGTTATGTCGGTGATCACTTAAGAATGTTGGTTTTTACGGGTAAACCTGCCGTGGTCCTACATCCGAGGCTGCAGGATCGCGCCAGCTTCGGGGACTAATGTCGGGGGGGAGCCCCCGAGTGGGGTCAATGTGGTAAAGTAAGGATAACTCGGAGTTGACCGAGTCAACGGAAACCGACATATCGTACTGTCTTATTCGGATTAGTCCGAGTCAGGTCAAACCGACATAGCCTTATGTCGGATCGTGTTATTATATGTCGGACTATCCTTCGTTGTTCTTGTGTGCAGGAAGAAGTAAACCGAGTTACCAGCTTAGGGCACACTTATGCCGGATGGGGTCATCTCGGACGGTGGTCCAAGCTCCTTGAGACACGGAGCGAAACAAGGGCGGCGGCGTGCTGCAAGTGGACGGCGTGCCAAGCCTCGGCCACGCCTCTGACGCGGGCGGCGCGGCACAGTGGCTCTAAGCCTAGGCTTGGGCGTGCTGTCGGGTGCAGCGGCGACCGTGGCGACCAGCGCTGCCACGGTCTGGGCATGGCACAGCGGCGCCCGTGCCGGCCGGAGACCAAGGGATATGGCGCCAGTAGCATTGTTTTACACTGTAACCCTGGGTTTTCCTATATAAGGGGTACCAGGGGCTCCTCTTACAGGGACGATTCACAGGCAATAGGCAGAGACGCTGAGCAAGTACTTAGCATTTCCTGGGAGCTAGAGGAGAGCCAGAGGGCTGTTCTGAGACTCGGTAGAGGCTTAGATAGCGCAGTTCTTCGCATACAGCTCGAGGAGCAATCTTGTAACCAGTTGTAACCCACATCTAAAGCAAGCAGCAAGCAGGAGTAGGGGTGTTATCTCCTCACGAGAGCCCCGAACCTGGGTAAATCGCGTGTGTGAGTGTGAGTGAGTGTGTGTGTTCGTGTCTGTACGCCGTGCGTGCAAGCCCTCCCCGGTACCTCCAGCGTCCAACCGGCCCCACATCAAGCCTATATGGCATCTGCCGTGACACCACCACGACAGGGGGCGCTGCCTCGGTGCCGTCCCCCATGTCCTCAGGGGAGTGGGCTCCTCTCGACCTTGACGTGGACGGAGTCTTCTTCATCCTCATCCTCGTCCTCCTTGTAGTAGCAGCTGCTACGGCTGCTGCTGTCACTCTCCGCGCAGCAGTCCTCGCGTCCCCCGTCGGCGCGGAAGATCTTCACGGAGAGCGTCTCGTCTCCGTCGTACTCGAACGCCAAGTACTGCCCCGGGTGAGGTGACGGGAGCGCGCAAACGCTTTCCATCCCATGTCCAGGAGCATGGAGTCATCGACGGTGTACTCCACTTTGACCCAGGAGGGGCCGTTGGGGCAGCCGTCCACCTGCAGCCAGTAACCGGTGGGCCGGTCGTCGGCCGTGTCCACCGCCGCCATGAAGGAGTCCGACAGATGGAGCCGGCTGCGCATCCTCCTATCCAGATCTACAAACAACTCGAATGGAGGGAAGCCGGTGTGGGTCGTACTCCGCGGGGGTGGGTCTGGAGAGCCTCCCGCCCCATGACCTCCACAGCCACGGCTTCCAAGACCTTGACCACGGCCACGGCCGCCGCCGTGACCGCGCCCCGCTCGACCTCGGGAGGCAGCCCTCCCATAGCTATCGGTGGCCACCTCCATCACCGCTGAGGAAGAGCGGGAGCGGCCAACTCCTCTCCTAGCTCCCGCCATCGACACGCTCGGTTCTGCGGAGGGTTGGGGATGGAAGAAGAACGAAGACGATTGAAGATTTTGAGGGACACCCCTGCCTTTAAGAAGGCTCAGTTGCGCTTTCAACGACCGACGCCTCGCCTTCTCCACTTCCGAGAATCGAGGAGGCAGGCGTAGTTATTCCCCCAAGCGGATAACTCCAAGCTTCTACTCCCGGACGGATGGGACAGGACAATCAAGACCTGACGCCAGGGACCCACTTTGACTTTTTTGGTCATAGCCCCGGCAGCAGAAGGACATGGCCGCCGGGACTGTGCCCGGGGGCTACTGTCGCAATAGTGGAACACGGGGTTCCCCTGATGCGGTCAAAGTGGGTCCACCGCCTGTGGGCCCACCAAGAAGGCGAACAAGGCCAAGGTTCAAGACTGGCAGATGGGTCCCCCATCTGCCCCATGGCGATCAGGCAAGCACGGCATCGACAACCACGGCTAAGGACCAGGGGACCTTCTAGGGCCCCCATCAACCCGGCAGACGACGCGGAGGTCCCGGGGACCCCGATGCCTGGCAGGAGGCCAGGCTCATCCCTGGGATCCATCCTCCGCACACGCGAAGAGGATAGGCTTGCCAGCTCCGGCTGGAAGCTCCTAGAAGACTTGGGTGCCAAGAAGATAGAGGCGCAGTGGGGGGATAGGGTCGGAAAAAAGTGTCAGCCTCTATCCGTCCGCCCTGCAAAAGGTGGGCAACCGCACCTAACCCCCCTCCAAAGAATACTTGGACGAGAAGAAGCCACGTCACCCCCGAAGTAGAACCCGGAGGGGTTTTCCCGCCAAAACCCCTCCGCCCCCAAAGGTGCACCTGTGGGATCCCCTTAGCCTATAAAAGGAAGACCAAGGCACCGGAGGGAAGGGACGGATTTCCAGAGAGTCGGAGGCTAGGATAGGTAGCGCCTAAGACGAAGAGTAGCATAGGCGAGAGGTGATCTCCTCCGAGTCAGGATCTGCTCGTCTTCATCCTCTAGCCGACACCTCCCGGGTTGGCACCCGCAACCACCCCTGTAAAGCTACACCATGATATACCACTCAATCCAGACAAGCGTAAAATCCTTGTGTCTCTGTGTTGCTTGCTAGTACGTAGATCTATGGCGTAGACGAAGTCCTCCCGGCGAAAGACGTTTCTCAGCCTCCTTCGCGCCCCATACCGAACCTATAAAGGGGGTATACTTTACTCCCGGTGTTCGTGATCCAAGACACGGCAACTTGTTACTTGCATAGTTCTTGTGCTTGCTTGTCATATAGGTAAATTCACCATAGTTGCATATCTAGAGAATTTACCTTTCGTGTCAAGCCTAAATTAAAAAAGAATTAAAATTTGGTGCAGCACCTATTCACCCCCCTCTAGGTGCCCATACGATCCTTTCAATTGGTATCGAAGCCTTGGCTCATTATATAGGCTTCACCGCCTAAGAGAGTATGGCGCCCGAGGGAGGAGATCCGAGTGATATTACTAGCGGAGTTTCCATTGATGATTTCAAGAAATTGGAAGCATCCGTGGAAACTCAAATGAAAGAGATGCGCGAAATGATAGCGCAACTCTTAGCTAATAAAGCCCTCGCATCCCCTCCTCCAGAGGATAATGCTTCTGCTAATAAAGATAAGGATGGGGAAGGAAGTAGGACCTCTCCATCTAAGGGTGACGATGGGAAAGAGGGGTACAATGCGGTTCCTCCACTAGAAGAAAAGTTGCTTTTTACCACGCTCGATTTTTCGTGGTAGAAAGGCCACTTTTCGTGGTTAAAAGTTTTCTACCACGAATGGGGTACCGTGGTAGAAACCGCGTGGCAAAACGTTCTACCACGGACGGCCGAAATCGTGGTAGATGGGACGCGCATCAACCATGGAAAAGTGGTCATGGTAGATGAACCTAACAGACACGTGGCAAACACCGTTAAGTCCGCCGTGATGCCATCATCTCTTTCTGCCACGGTTGCCAACCGTCGTAGATAGTAGGCCCAAGTAAGGCCTGTAAGAGTTATGTGGGCCGGCCCGACAAACTTTAGTGGGCCGGCCTGCTAGGCGGGCCGGCCTTATAGTGTGTGCGGGCTGGTCTGTTAGTGTACACGGGCCGGCCTGTTAGTGTACACGGGCCAGCCTATTAGCTTGCACAGGCCGACCTTTTAGTGTACACGGGCCGGCCTGTTAGTATACACGGGCCGGCCTGTTAGTGTAGGCGGGCCGACCTGCTAGTGTTCACGGGTCGGCCTGTTAGCATACACGGGCCAGCCTGTTAGGGTAGGCGGGCCGGCCTGCTACAATAGGCGGGTCGGCCTGCTACTGTAGTCGGGACGGCCTGTTAGCGTAGGCGGACCGGCCTACAGGTGTACACGGGCCAGCTTGTTAGTGTGGGGTGGGCCGACCCGTTAGCGTGGGGAGGCCCTTTACTGTAGACATCGGCCCGTTACTATATGTGTGTGGGCCGACAATTTCAGTAGTAGGCCGGCCCAATTAAATCTGGAGGGCTGGGCTTTTATGGAAGATGGGCCATCCGTTTCTTGTTTTGCGGCCTATTTAGGCCCGCTAGGTTTTCGACTATTCCACATGGATCGACAGTGAGTGCCCGCGTGTTCGTTTCTCGTTGGTCCAGACGTTCATCGGTTAATGGTAACTGGACCAACCGTACATCATCAGGTTACATACATAATCATCAGTGTGCCTCCAGTTCATTCATACATTAACCATACAAAAGAACATGTCCCAATAAATCCACATCGCAACCAGGAAACGACCACCACTTCATTACAAATAAGCGCACCAGCAAAATAGGTTCAGCACCAGAAACCATTTCATAGGTCCGGCCAAGAGACTTACCTGTCACTAACTGGATGCAGCATTTTGTTCCGCGATCTTCTTTGCAAGGGCGTCACGTTCAGCAGTAACCTTCGATGACATGATTTCATTTGCTTGGTTGTCAGCTATCAACCTGTCAACTTCTGCTGTCAGCTTGGTAACTAACACTCGGGTTGCCACAAGTTGATAAGGCAATGTCAACAACTGGACCTTGGACCTGGACGATCCAGCTTCCAACCCAGCATTGCGCAGGATTCATGATATCTTCATCTTTTAGTATCTTCGTTAATGCAACCGCACATTCTTCTGGGGTTTTTGCTAGACCGTCTTCCCCGGGTTTATCCTTCTCAGCATTTACTAAGGACTGATGTAACATCCCAAGATTTTCAAATTTTTGAAAAATCAGAAAAATCAAAAACTTTTTGAAAATTTTAAGTATTTTGTTTTGGAAATCCAAAATCATGCATGCATGCATCATTCTCTTGCTTGATTGCATTTATTTTTCCAAAAGATGGAATTCTATTTCCACTTTAAACCCTATTTGAGAAAAATGTCATAAAGGGCCTATTATGCTCTATATAATAATTTGGTTTCTATGATTTCATTTGTTGGCCAAGTATAGTGCCAAAGTGCTATGTTTAGAATAATCTTTCTAAAAAGTATTTTATTAAATTAATTGGAAAAGATTTGATTTTATTTTGACCTTGGAAAAATATCACCTATTACCTTTTAAAATGCCAAAGGTATTTGGGGTAATTTATTTTGGGTAAAAATAACAAAAATGAGTTCATCATGGTTATACCACATGATACCACTCATATTATTTTCCTGGATTTTATTTGAGTTCAAAAAGATTTTATAAAAGCCTATTTGTTATTTTAACCTAAAGGTGTCAATTATGCAATTATTACATAATTGATTTTATTTAAAAATAAAATATTATGGAAAGAGGTTTCAAAGTATTTAAAAAGGATTATTTTGATTTTACAAAATTATTCGAATTGGTTTGAATCAGTTTGAACTATTATTTCAAAAGTTATTTGTATTTCTGAAAACAGAAAAATAGAAAAGGAAAAAGGAACAAAAAAAAATAGAAAAGGGCCAGCCCGGCCGAACCAGCTCAGCCCCAGCCAGCCCAGCGGCCCAGCACCGTCCCCGGCAGCAGCCCAGCAAGCAGCCCGCAGCTCCTTCTCCCTCTCCCTTCCGCTGACAGGTGGGCCCCGCTGGTCAGCACCGACACCTTCATCCCCAAATCACGCGCGCGACATGGCCATTGACAGCCGGCGAATCCTCCTCTTCAATTCGTGCGATTGAAGGCCGAAATCACCGCGCCGTCCACCCCTATAAGAAGGCCGTCGTCCCCTCTCTCTTTTCCCCCTCACTCTCGTCCGAATCTCGCCCCCAGGCCGCCGGAATCGACCGTCGGAGCTCCGCCGTGCCGCCACTGTTTTTCTCCATTTCCGGCGAGTACAGGACACCCCGTGCCTCCTCTCTCCCTCCTTTCGCTCTATTTCTTCCTTGCGCATCTTTTTGACAAGGTCTTGCTTTTTCCTTGCCCCCAGAACGACGCCCGCGTCCTCGACCGAAGCCAACCGCCGCCAGCACCATCTCCGGCGAGCCATTCCCGACGAGGCTGTTCACCAGGAAGTCGTAGACCTCGCCAACAGATCCACCTCGTCACGCTGAGCACCGTCGTCGTCTTCTTCATCTTCGGGAACCACCGGAGCGCTCACGCCCTCGACGTCCGAGCCGTCGCCGCCGCGCACCGTCCTCTCCGGTGACCCACGCCGGCAAGGTATAAAACCCTAGATCCTCAGCCCTCCGATCTAAATCCTGCGGCCACGATTAGATCTGTTTAAAACGAATCGGTACGCCTATGTGGCATCCCAGTCAGCGCACAGTCAGCGCCCAGTCAGCCTAGCCAGCCAATCAGAGACAGCCACGTGGCCAGGGATTTTCAGTGAATATCCCAATTTTGTTTAAATCTGTCTGTTTTACAGAAAAGCCCCTCCACCTTAGATTTATCATATCTTTTTATTGGCTTGGCCAAATTCAAATATTTTTATATATTTGAAATCCTTAGAACCAGTAGATTCTTTCTGACGTTTTAGTTTTCTGTTTTGACAAGTTTAAATTTATTTGAATTTCAAATGTGAAATTTGAGTAAATTTGGCATAACTTTAGTTTAAAAATAGCTTTTTGAGTAAATCCAATTGGGTTAGTTTAGTTTTGAAGCCCTCTGTCCAGAGAGACCAACTTCTTATTTTTGTAGTTATTTTATTTTAACATTAGTATTTATTTAGTGTTTATTCCCTTTTCGGGAATTGTTTTATGTTGTCTTTATATTAAAAAATGTTTTAATTGCATTTTGACTTCATGCATATTTCTAAAACCAGAAAACTTAATTTAATGTTTTTCTTATGATTTTAATTGCATTTCATACATAGCATATTTTTGTTGTATTGTTATTATTTTTGTATGATTATTGTTGTTCTGTTTGTTTATGTGTGGCTTGTTTATTTTATTAGTTTATTCGGAGAGTCACGAAGACTTTGGTGGTTGCTACTCCTGCCACTCCTGTTGCCAAGGCAAGTGGCACACTTGCATACTGTTCGTCCTATTATTTTGATATGCATTGTTGTAGCTTTTACTTAGAAAATTTGCATGATAGGCTTATTAGTATTGCTATGCTAGACCTGTTTAGTATTACCCTAGAATATTCCTTAGTGTCTAGTACCTATATGATAACTTAGTAGTATAGGTAAATGCTATGCTATGTGTTTTGTATCAAAAGCTAATGAAAATTCTACTAAGTAATAAACTACCTGGGTGGGTGGTTGGAATAAAGCAATTCCCCATATATGGGAGGATGAATTGTAGAAGAGGGTGATTCCCTATTTTGGGAGGAAGGATCATACGTGGTCCCCTGACTTAGGAGGATGAATCACACTTGCGGAATGCCACCCAGGATCAAAGGGATTTGAAGTTACTCCAAGTGAGGATTGCTTCCAGTGCAGCCACTAGTCATATGGGCTCTGTCTTGACGGAGTAAGTTGTGTGGACCTGGGTCAGTGAGATCTGATGATGTAGAGGGATAGGACGGCAGTGATCTCGCTAGTAGTACCACGGGAAGACACTTCTGAAAAAGTCTCGTCTCGATCTTCTCCTTTCCTTTTCACTAAATGAGGGTGAAGGACAGAATGGGTTGATCGAGTCTAGTGGGGAAAGTGCCACAAACTCTCGAGAGTATAAAACTATGATCATAGCCGTGTCCCCGGTTACGGACAATTCTGAGCAGCTGAACAAGGACGTCAACGGAGGATCCCAACATTCCAATTTCTCTAAGTTAAAATTTTGATGGGTGAATAAGGGGGATTTGAGACACTGGTGCGCCCAGGGATGTCTCTTAAAGTTTTGGAAAGAAAGAATTGGTTTTGAAAGAATAGGATAAAATTGGCTTTATGCAAAATAGCCTTCAAACTCCACAAGCCAAATATGCATATAGGTTATTAGAGTTTTCCTCTATGAGTCCACAAAGTGTCACTTGCCAGTTCCATTTTATGGTTCTGACCCACCTTGTTGATATCTTCTATCAGGTGGTTCTGACGATGAGTGAGGTTTCGTTAGGGGTTTCGAGTCTGCAACCAACATGTTTCGCCTGTGGCTACATGAAGATTGGGACTCCATGCAATAATATTTAGTCTTCCGCTGTTATTTTTGTTTATGCTAGCTTCGAGCTATGCAAAGTTGTAATGGATTATTTTAAGTCTGGATCATTTTTGTAATAAATTGATACAATGTTATGGTATTCATCGTAAACTGTGTGTGCAAATGATTCGATCCAGGGATTTGCACTATATACAGGGATCTTGCCAAATTTTAAGTGCAGGTCCGCTACAGATGGTATCAGAGCCGTGTGTTGCCTGTAGGTTCGAAACCCTAGGTTTGGATTAGAATTAGGAAAAGACCTAGAATTGAAAATTTATTTTATTCTATTTTCATAAAAAGAAAATATTCACATTTTATCCTTTTCTTATACTCTCGTCTACTACTCATCTTCTAAGACATCTTTCCTTATTTCAAATGACCCTTATTGGTGGATACAACTCAACTGATGTCAGACCGATGAAGATCCCCACAAGACAGTTCCACTACATTGAAGGTCAAAGAAGAAATTGAAGAAATTCAAGAGAAGAGATAGATGAGACCACCATTTCATTAGAATAACAACCCCGATGGTGTATTGACCTACCAACTTGTAGTATGGCAGTACTACCACTTTTGTTTTTCAAAAACCTTGGTGTGTTTTTCCTTTCCAAACGACTAGTTCGTTTCTATCAAAAAGTTTGTGTTGAACTTTTGGTTGCTTGTTTTCATTGGTGTTACTTGTTTGTATGGGTAGGAGTATTTCTCGTAGATCTGTCTATCTTTTGCTCATCTATGCTAAAACCCCACAGATGCCTCCTCGACGTGATCCCAACAACAACAACAACACCGATGCTATGCTTCAACAAATGATCGCAGCGCAGACTCAGCTGATGACTATGATGGCTCAATTCATGGCAAATCAGAATGCGCCGCCACCACCACCACCTCCACCGCCACCACCTCCTCCTCCTCAAGTGGACAGGCTTGAAAGATTTCTGAAGCTAAGACCTAACAAGTTCTCTAATGCAACTGAGCCTATTGTGGCAGATGATTGGTTGCGCTCTGTGCACAAGGATTTGGTGACATGCGAGTGCACCGAAGCTGAGAAAGTGAGATTCACCTGCTCACCTACTTGAAGGACCAGCTGCTACAGTGGTGGGAGACCTATCAGATCACTCATCCATCTTGATACCCTCACTTGGAACACCTTTTAAGGAAGGTTTTCGCAATGCTCATATTTCCTCGGGGGTCATGAATCTGAAGAAGGAAGAGTTCCGCAGTCTGAGACAGGGCAATAAGAGTCTCAAGGAGTATATGGATGAATTCTGTTCCTTGTCACGCTATGCACCAGAAGATATTGATACGGATGCGAAGAGGAAGGAAAAGTTTCTTAGGGGACTGAATGGCGACCTCAAGATACCGTTGTCAGTGGCCTACGCGCCCAGCTACCAAGCTCTTTTGGACCAGGCTATCATGCTGGATGACAATATAAAGAAGGAGGAGACCAGGAAGAGGAAGTACAGTGGTAGCAACAGTAAGTACAACTCTGGACCCATTCAGAAGAAACCACATTATCATGAACACAGTGGAGGAAACAATTTCCACAAGCATGGGAATGGTCACAACAATGGCCATAATCATAATAGTGGAAACAAAGGAGGCAATGGTGAATACAAGGATAAGAACCACAATGGGAACCACAACGGTCAGAATCATCACCATCATACAGGAAAGAAGGACCTTAGCCACATAAAGTGCTATAAGTGCAAGCAGATGGGACACTATTCCAGCGACTGTCCCGAAAAGAAGACTGAGGAAGCTGCCAAGCCAAATCCTTTTGACAAGGGGTATGTGAACCATGTCCACCTGGAAGGAGCCTACAATGAACCTGGTATGGAAAATGGTACGTTCTATTCAAGCTTTCAGTTTGAAGTTTGACATTTTAAGTTACCAACGAAAGTTCCTTTAAGGGTGGTAGCCACCCAGTTGTCAAAACCCAGAGTTTTCAAACCCATTCTTCTAGCCTCTTCGAATCTCGTGGACGAGATTCCTTTTAAGGGTGGTAGTATGTAACATCCCGAGATTTTCAAATTTTTGAAAAATCAGAAAAATCAAAAACTTTTTGAAAATTTTAAGTATTTTGTTTTGGAAATCCAAAATCATGCATGCATGCATCATTCTCTTGCTTGATTGCATTTAATTTTCCAAAAGATGGAATTCTATTTCCACTTTAAACCCTATTTGAGAAAAATGTCATAAAGGGCCTATTATGCTCTATATAATAATTTGGTTTCTATGATTTCATTTGTTGGCCAAGTATAGTGCCAAAGTGCTATGTTTAGAATAATCTTTCTAAAAAGTATTTTATTAAATTAATTGGAAAAGATTTGATTTTATTTTGACCTTGGAAAAATATCACCTATTACCTTTTAAAATGCCAAAGGTATTTGGGGTAATTTATTTTGGGTAAAAATAACAAAAATGAGTTTATCATGGTTATACCACATGATACCACTCATATTATTTTCCTGGATTTTATTTGAGTTCAAAAAGATTTTATAAAAGCCTATTTGTTATTTTAACCTAAAGGTGTCAATTATGCAATTATTACATAATTGATTTTATTTAAAAATAAAATATTATGGAAAGAGGTTTCAAAGTATTTAAAAAGGATTATTTTGATTTTACAAAATTATTCGAATTGGTTTGAATCAGTTTGAACTATTATTTCAAAAGTTATTTGTATTTCTGAAAACAGAAAAATAGAAAAGGAAAAAGGAACAAAAAAAAATAGAAAAGGGCCAGCCCGGCCGAACCAGCTCAGCCCCAGCCAGCCCAGCGGCCCAGCACCGTCCCCGGCAGCAGCCCAGCAAGCAGCCCGCAGCTCCTTCTCCCTCTCCCTTCCGCTGACAGGTGGGCCCCGCTGGTCAGCACCGACACCTTCATCCCCAAATCACGCGCGCGACATGGCCATTGACAGCCGGCGAATCCTCCTCTTCAATTCGTGCGATTGAAGGCCGAAATCACCGCGCCGTCCACCCCTATAAGAAGGCCGTCGTCCCCTCTCTCTTTTCCCCCTCACTCTCGTCCGAATCTCGCCCCCAGGCCGCCGGAATCGACCGTCGGAGCTCCGCCGTGCCGCCACTGTTTTTCTCCATTTCCGGCGAGTCCAGGACACCCCGTGCCTCCTCTCTCCCTCCTTTCGCTCTATTTCTTCCTTGCGCATCTTTTTGACAAGGTCTTGCTTTTTCCTTGCCCCAGAACGACGCCCGCGTCCTCGACCGAAGCCAACCGCCGCCAGCACCATCTCCGGCGAGCCATTCCCGACGAGGCTGTTCACCAGGAAGTCGTAGACCTCGCCAACAGATCCACCTCGTCGCGCTGAGCACCGTCGTCGTCTTCTTCATCTTCGGGAACCACCGGAGCGCTCACGCCCTCGACGTCCGAGCCGTCGCCGCCGCGCACCGTCCTCTCCGGTGACCCACGCCGGCAAGGTATAAAACCCTAGATCCTCAGCCCTCCGATCTAAATCCTGCGGCCACGATTAGATCTGTTTAAAACGAATCGGTACGCCTATGTGGCATCCCAGTCAGCGCACAGTCAGCGCCCAGTCAGCCTAGCCAGCCAATCAGAGACAGCCACGTGGCCAGGGATTTTCAGTGAATATCCCAATTTTGTTTAAATCTGTCTGTTTTACAGAAAAGCCCCTCCACCTTAGATTTATCATATCTTTTTATTGGCTTGGCCAAATTCAAATATTTTTATATATTTGAAATCCTTAGAACCAGTAGATTCTTTCTGACGTTTTAGTTTTCTGTTTTGACAAGTTTAAATTTATTTGAATTTCAAATGTGAAATTTGAGTAAATTTGGCATAACTTTAGTTTAAAAATAGCTTTTTGAGTAAATCCAATTGGGTTAGTTTAGTTTTGAAGCCCTCTGTCCAGAGAGACCAACTTCTTATTTTTGTAGTTATTTTATTTTAACATTAGTATTTATTTAGTGTTTATTCCCTTTTCGGGAATTGTTTTATGTTGTCTTTATATTAAAAAATTGTTTTAATTGCATTTTGACTTCATGCATATTTTTACAAACCAGAAAACTTAGTTTAATGTTTTTCTTATGATTTTAATTGCATTTCATACATAGCATATTTTTGTTGTATTGTTATTATTTTTGTATGATTATTGTTGTTCTGTTTGTTTATGTGTGGCTTGTTTATTTTATTAGTTTATTCGGAGAGTCACGAAGACTTTGGTGGTTGCTACTCCTGCCACTCCTGTTGCCAAGGCAAGTGGCACACTTGCATACTGTTCGTCCTATTATTTTGATATGCATTGTTGTAGCTTTTACTTAGAAAATTTGCATGATAGGCTTATTAGTATTGCTATGCTAGACCTGTTTAGTATTACCCTAGAATATTCCTTAGTGTCTAGTACCTATATGATAACTTAGTAGTATAGGTAAATGCTATGCTATGTGTTTTGTATCAAAAGCTAATGAAAATTCTACTAAGTAATAAACTACCTGGGTGGGTGGTTGGAATAAAGCAATTCCCCATATATGGGAGGATGAATTGTAGAAGAGGGTGATTCCCTATTTTGGGAGGAAGGATCATACGTGGTCCCCTGACTTAGGAGGATGAATCACACTTGCGGAATGCCACCCAGGATCAAAGGGATTTGAAGTTACTCCAAGTGAGGATTGCTTCCAGTGCAGCCACTAGTCATATGGGCTCTGTCTTGACGGAGTAAGTTGTGTGGACCTGGGTCAGTGAGATCTGATGATGTAGAGGGATAGGACGGCAGTGATCTCGCTAGTAGTACCACGGGAAGACACTTCTGAAAAAGTCTCGTCTCGATCTTCTCCTTTCCTTTTCACTAAATGAGGGTGAAGGACAGAATGGGTTGATCGAGTCTAGTGGGGAAAGTGCCACAAACTCTCGAGAGTATAAAACTATGATCATAGCCGTGTCCCCGGTTACGGACATTCTGAGCAGCTGAACAAGGACGTCAACGGAGGATCCCAACATTCCAATTTCTCTAAGTTAAAACTTGATGGGTGAATAAGGGGGATTTGAGACACTGGTGCGCCCAGGGATGTCTCTTAAAGTTTTGGAAAGAAAGATTGGTTTTGAAAGAATAGGATAAAATTGGCTTTATGCAAAATAGCCTTCAAACTCCACAAGCCAAATATGCATATAGGTTATTAGAGTTTTCCTCTATGAGTCCACAAAGTGTCACTTGCCAGTTCCATTTTATGGTTCTGACCCACCTTGTTGATATCTTCTATCAGGTTGTTCTGACGATGAGTGAGGTTTCGTTAAGGGTTTCGAGTCTGCAACCAACATGTTTCGCCTGTGGCTACATGAAGATTGGGACTCCATGCAATAATATTTAGTCTTCCGCTGTTATTTTTGTTTATGCTAGCTTCGAGCTATGCAAAGTTGTAATGGATTATTTTAAGTCTGGATCATTTTTGTAATAAATTGATACAATGTTATGGTATTCATCGTAAACTGTGTGTGCAAATGATTCGATCCAGGGATTTGCACTATACACAGGGATCTTGCCAAATTTTAAGTGCAGGTCCGCTACAACTGAAAAGTTACAGTTCGTATACATGTTTAAGAGAAAATAAGTTACTACGCAGAAAGATGAATACATTCGATATACATGTGTATGAATTAATTTTAATAACGCAAGTTGGCCTGGCTGATTACACATAATATATATTTAACATATCGTCTATTTCTAACACGTAATAACAGGACTATAAAAACAAAATGTGCATCATATGACATCCATCTTTTTCTTCATCTTATGGTGCATGATATGACAAGACAACTCTTTGTACAATTGAAAACTGAAGCTGACATAGTTGCAAATTAGATATGTGAAAACAGAACTGAGCAGTAGTTCAGGCAATGTGGCATATCCAAAATACATACAAATCACTTCAAGTGCGTCGTCACAAAACTTCAAACGTATAGAAGACTTACAATAACGTTCTGCTGAAACTCTACGATTTTACCCTTCTTGGGTTTTTGGCATTCCGCAAATAGGCCCAGAAGATTCATTTCTAGATTCTTCCTTTTCTGCTTCTCGGAGCGAGTAGATATAAATCATATATCTTGGTTAGAAATGGAGGATGCAAAGATAAGAACACATACTCGATATGATTAGCAGTACAAAACAACAGGCCCTTACCACAAACGCGAGATGCCCAAGCAAGTTACGGGATCCCGTACGGTGAGGTAAACGTCGTCTATCATAGCTAAGCTTGTTCTTGACAGACGCCTTCTGCAAAAGGATAATTGTGAGGCACTTGCATGTATAGAAATCCGGAAAGTGATGGTGTGTCAGTGTTCACATACTGTACCACGTTCTGTGGATCAGCCCAGTGCCTGAGAAGACCACCCCACTGATTTTCAGTCATATGCTCCACAGGAGACTTGGTTGTAATTTCTCCAACGATCTTACCATTGAAGAACTTCGCCTTTATCCTATGGCGTTGCTGGCACAACGCATCACAAAAAAAAATTCTTGATAACCTCCTTCCCTTTCTTATCATCAGTCCCTGGCTCCAAATCAAACGAGAACTTTGCCTGTTGACAACAATGGATATCGTTAGTGTCTTATCCATAGCATAGAGTCAACACCAAGCTGAAGGCATGGAACAGAGCAATGTTGTATAATTTAGTATGGCCAGGAGTTACATGACTTACATCTAACCTCTGATTTAATCTTTCGTAATGATCTGGGGTGTCAACGTGATCTTGCCAGGTCGGGAAGATAGGAATAATATTCCTGACGAACATGCCTATCTCCGATTCAAGGTAAGCAGACTGTTGTGGATCCAGTGGCCTTCTATGAGGCCCTAGAGTAATTCCAATTCTTGAATTCGTGCTGTTTTGAAGTGCTTCGATCTTTTTTCTTCTGGATGGCCCCCTCGTCTTTTTTGTTTGTCCTTCAACTATCAATCAAGAGTTGTAGTAAAAAGGCTATCAATGTATATATAACGAAGCATGCAACTATAAGGCTCAGAACTTATACCAAGTTCGGTGACAGGCTCGTCCTCAGGAGAGTCAATGGAAGGACTATGCGTCAATGAGGGACCATCACAAGTGGGTTGGTGTTGTGCCACTGGTGTTTGGCCAGTTGAAGCTGTGTCAGCTGGGGCTACTGCTTGTGCTAATTGTTGCTGAGAACCTGCTGTGAAAACTGGTTCAGCTGGTATATATAAAAAGGAGCATGCAACCATTAAGACTCAGAACACGTACCAAGCTTGCTAACAGGTCCATCCTCAGTGGAGTCACTGGCAGGACTATGCATCAATGTGGGACTATCACAAGTGGTTTGCAGTTGTGCCAATGGTGTTTGGCCAGTTGAGGCTGTGTCAGCTGGGACTGGAGGTGCTACTTGTTGCTGAAAACATGGTGTGGAAACTGGTTCAACTGCCAATTGTAGCTGGCTAGCTGCGGGCGGTGTAATCACTTGGTCAGAACCACTGTTTTCAAGTTGCTGATGTCTTTGTTTTCTTGATTTACTTTCAGTTTGACTCGGCGGTGCTGGATTAATTCGACCAGACTTTCTTTTTACACTAGCAAGAGGAACTTGAACCCTTTTATTGTTCAGGCTCTTCGTAGTATCTATCTGCAGTTTTGCAATGGGTTCAACTTTCTTGTTGCCATTCCGGGGACTTGAACTGTTCTTACATAATTTTGTTGATTCCTAACAGACATAAATGATAGTTGAATGTATAAAAAGTTCTATATGTGACGATAAGCATATGAATAGTAGAATATTTAGGCAAGATGCTGAAACATATATGTTGCCTGTGTTGGCACAGTGGGAACCAGGGTACCACGGGCCGGCCTGCCAGGGCCCACGACACTCTTCAGAAGATTTCGCTAAGGACCAGGCTCTACAAGCCTGGCGAGCCTCGCGAGGGTTTTTTCCTCGCGAGGGACTTCTCCTCGAGAGGGCATCTCCAAGGATCAAGCCGAAAGGCTCGGCGAGGCCTCTGGCCTCGCGGGGGTTCCTTCCCCCACGAAGCGAGCTCTGTCTCCGCGACAGAGCGCACATGGGCTCTGCACCCTCTGCAGAGTCACGGGCGCGCCAGCGCGCGGTGACGGCAGCGCCGCAGTTGCCGTTCTCGTCTATAAAGCAGTCAACAATGCTGCACCAAGCAAAGGAGCTACAAGAATTGCCATTTTGGTGATAAGGGGACCGTCAGCCGCTACGCTCCAAGGGCGACGTCACCGTGGGGCGCCTCCCGAGCCTCAGCAGCGCCAGCCCACCGTCCCGGCTGGACGGTGGCTTTTCCAGATTTGGTGACGCCGCTCCCTGCCATGGACTGCGTCCATGGACTCACCCTTTATCGTGCACCCGTCCTCCTCCTTCGTCGCCATGTGGTAACCCTTCCAGCCAAGATATTTGGGGAAGAGGTCCAAGACACCTATAAAAGGAGGGGGAGCACGTTCGGGCAAAGGGTTCAATTCTCTTCTCTGGTTGATTCCTAGCTGGTTGGTCTTCAGTTGGTTCTGCAGTTGGCAATCTGAGATCTAGGGTTAGCCATTGTTAGCCACCTCAAGCTCGCCAAGCTCTCTTTGTACTAAAACCTCTCCAAGCAAGTGCAATACAACCAAGGCAGGACGTAGGGGTTTTACCTCTCCAAGAGGGCCCTGAACCTGGGTACATCGTGTGTTCATCTCTGCAGTGCCGTCCCGCAGCGATTCCCGATGAGCTCCGTCGCCGAGGCATGTTGAGGGTTGTTTGATTCCGTGTTCAGCCCCTTACTCGATTCCTTACTCAGTGAGACACACCTAGCTCCTGGGACAGTTCCCCGACATTTACCGCGCTAGGTAGGGGGCTGAGGCGCATCTTCAACCTCGACACAGCCATGGCCGGCTCTCGCGCCGAGCATCTCGCTCGCCAGACGGCCAGCACCGCCACCGCTCCTGCTGGCAACCCGCGCGGCCGCCCGCGCGGGAGCGCTGCTCCGGAGCGGCACGTCGACCGTGAGCCCCGCGTCAAGCACCCAGAGGACGACAACGACGACCACGCCGAGGACGACCTCGACGAAGAGGAGGCTTCCTCCTTGCACCCGTCGCAGGACCGTGCTGCCTTCTCGCTGGGCCGCCCTGCGCCCAGCCCGGCGACTGCGCTTCTCATGGCGCAGGAGCTGCTGCAGTACCGCCCCACGCCGGAAGCTCAAGAAGCCTGGCTCAGCCGCCTCTCCGAGCTCGTCGGTGCCGCTCCTGCACCGTCTCGTTCGCTGGTTCCCTCTGCGCGCGCAGGGGACATGGCGCACGGCGCGCCGCATGCACCTCCTCGTCATCCCGCGCCCGCTCCAGCTCCACCGCAACCTGCTCCAGCAGGGGCTCCTCCTCGCGACAATCGCGCTGCATCGCACGCGTCGTCGCCGCATGACTGCCAAATCGTGCAGCGAGCCCCGGAGGACGCACGCGTGAGCATCGAGCGCGGGCAGAATCGCCACAACCGCGCCGTCCAGGACGTCGCCACCGCGGGGCGCCACCTCCGTGCCACCCTCGCCAACGGCGTGGTCACCTACGGCACGACGGTTGCGTTCACTCGCAGCCTCCGTCGCGTCGTTTGGCCAGTCAAGTTCAAGCCGGATCTCCCTCCGCGCTACGACGGCAAGAACAACCCCCTAGAGTTCCTGCAGCTCTATACTTTGGCCATCCAGGCCGCGGGTGGCGATGACAAAGTCATGGCGAACTGGTTCCCCATGGCCCTCAAGGACTCCGCGTCCTCGTGGCTCACCAACCTCCCCGCTGAGTCCATCAACACCTGGGAGGATCTCTGCCGGTGCTTCATCGCCAACTTCAAGGGCACGTACGAGCGCGGCCTCACGTACAACGACCTCCGCGGCGTGCGCCAGAAGCCTGGCGAGACCCTCCGCAAGTACATCCAGCGCTTCAGCCAGGTGCGCAACAAGATCCCCAACGCCACCGACGCGCAGGTCATCTCGGCCTTCCAGGCTGGAGTCATGGACGTGCGGATGCTCGAGAAGCTTGGCATCCACGACAACATCACCACCGTCGTCAAGCTCTTAGACTTGGCGGACAAGTGCGCCAAGGCTGAGGAGGGCCGCTTGTTCGTCAAGAACGAGTCAGGAGACCCTGCCGAGGGATCCAAGAAGAAGAAGAAATCCACCGAGAAGCGCAAGACCACTGCGGTCCTTGCGGCTGAGCCTGACGCCAAGCAGCCTCGCGCTGCCGCTCCAGCCGCGGACCGCGAGAAGAGAGATGACCGCCCCTTCTGTATCTACCACAACAGGCATTCCCATGCCACCGAGGACTGCTACGACCTCAATAGGCTTCGCGAGGTTCGTGAGGCTCGTGAGGCGCGTGAGCGGCAGCAAGGCCGCGGCGGCGGCGGCCGCGGGGGGCGACGCTGGAACAACAAGAACTACGACGACAACTACCAGCAGAACCCTCAAGCCAACGCCGCCCAGCCCGCGAACGACAACCTCCCTGCCGAGACTCCTGAGGGCTACCAGGTGCCTCGCGGGACCGCTTGCATCCTCGGCGGGGCTCAGACCCCCAGCTCCAACCGCCACTTCAAGCAACTCGCTCGCGAGATCGCGGCAGCGCTCCCCGGGGTTGAGGCCTCCAGGCCCCTCAAGTGGTCCCAGTACCCCATCACTTTTGACTCCAGCGACCACCCCAAGTCCACTTCGACTGTTGGCACCATCCCGCTGGTCTGCACCCCCACCATCAACAACATCGCAGTCTCTAAGACGCTTATCGATGGGGGTGCAGGCCTCAACGTCATCTCTGTCGAGACTTTCGAGAAGCTTCAGGTGCCCTACGAACGGCTCATGCCCACCAGGCCTTTCTCGGGGGTGACAGAGGGTCTCACGACCCCTCTGGGGCAAGTGAGGCTCGCGGTCACTTTCGGCACGCAAGCCAACTACCGCACCGAGCTGATCGACTTCGACGTCACGCACATAGGCCTGCCCATGACACTCTTCAGAAGATTTCGCTAAGGACCAGGCTCTCCAAGCCTGGCGAGCCTCGCGAGGGACTTCTCCTCGAGAGGGCATCTCCAAGGATCAAGCCGAAAGGCTCGGCGAGGCCTCTGGCCTCGCGGGGGTTCCTTCCCCCACGAAGCGAGCTCTGTCTCCGCGACAGAGCGCAGATGGGCTCTGCACCCTCCGCAGAGTCACGGGCGCGCCAGCGCGCGGTGACGGCAGCGCCGCAGTTGCCGTTCTCGTGTATAAAGCAGTCAACAATGCTGCACCAAGCAAAGGAGCTACAAGAATTGCCATTTTGGTGATAAGGGGACCGTCAGCCGCTACGCTCCAAGGGCGACGTCACCGTGGGGCGCCTCCCGAGCCTCAGCAGCGCCAGCCCACCGTCCCGGCTGGACGGTGGCTTTTCCAGCTTTGGTGACGCCGCTCCCTGCCATGGACCGCGTCCATGGACTCACCCTTTATCGTGCACCCGTCCTCCTCCTTCGTCGCCATGTGGTAACCCTTCCCGCCAAGATATTTGGGGAAGAGGTCCAAGACACCTATAAAAGGAGGGGGAGCACGTTCGGGCAAAGGGTTCGATTCTCTTCTCTGGTTGATTCCTAGCTGGTTGGTCTTCAGTTGGTTCTGCAGTTGGCAATCTGAGATCTAGGGTTAGCCATTGTTAGCCACCTCGAGCTCGCCAAGCTCTCTTTGTACTAAAACCTCTCCAAGCAAGTGCAATACAACCAAGGCAAGACGTAGGGGTTTTACCTCTCCAAGAGGGCCCTGAACCTGGGTACATCGTGTGTTCATCTCTGCAGTGCCGTCCCGCAGCGATTCCCGACGAGCTCCGTCGCCGAGGCACGTTGAGGGTTGTTTGATTCCGTGTTCAGCCCCTTACTCGATTCCTTACTCAGTGAGACACACCTAGCTCCTGGGACAGTTCTCCGACATTTGGCGCGCCAGGTAGGGGGCTGAGGCGCATCTTCAACCTCGACACAGCCATGGCCGGCTCTCGCGCCGAGCGTCTCGCTCGCCGGACGGCCAGCGCCGCCACCGCTCCTGCTGGCAACCCGCGCGGCCGCCCGCGTGGGAGCGCTGCTCCGGAGCGCCACGTCGACCCCGAGCCCCGCGTCGAGCACCCAGAGGACGACAACGACGACCATGCCGAGGACGACCTCGACGAAGTGGAGGCTTCCTCCCTGCACCCGTCGCGGGACCGTGCTGCCTCCTCGCTGGGCCGCCCTGCGCCCAGCCCGGCGACTGCGCTTCTCATGGCGCAGGAGCTGCTGCAGTACCGCCCCTCGCCGGAAGCTCAAGAAGCCTGGCTCAACCGCCTCTCCGAGCTCGTCGGCGCCGCTCGCGTCGCCGCTCCTGCACCGTCTCATTCGTCGGTTCCCTCTGCGCGCGCAGGGGACGTGGCGCACGGCGCGCCGCATGCACCTCCTCGTCATCCCGCGCCCGCTCCAGCTCCACCGCAACATGCTCCAGCAGGGGCTCCTCCTCGCGACAATCACGCTGCATCGCATGCGTCGTCACCGCATGACTGCCAAATCGTGCAGCGAGCCCCGGAGGACGCACGCGTGAGGATCGAGCGCGAGCAGAATCACCACAACCACGCCATCCAGGACGTCGCCACCTCGGGGCACCACCTCTGCGCCNGACCGTGCTGCCTCCTCGCTGGGCCGCCCTGCGCCCAGCCCGGCAACTGCGCTTCTCATGGCGCAGGAACTGCTGCAAGTACCGCCCCACGCCGGAGGCTCAGAAGCCTGGCTCAACCACCTCTCCGAGCTCGTCGGCGCCGTTCGCGTCGCCACTCCCCTCCTGCACCGTCTCGTTCGCTGGTTCCCTCTGCGCGCGCAGGGACGTGGCGCATGGCGCGCCGCATGCACCTCCTCGTCATCCCGCGCCCGCTCCAGCTCCACCAGTTCCACCGCAACCTGCTCCAGCCGGGGCTCCTCCTCGCGACAACCGCGCTGCATCGCACGCGTCGTCGCCGCATGACTGCCTAATCGTGCAGCGAGCCCCAGAGGACGCATGCGTGAGCATCGAGCGCGGGCAGAATCGCCACGACCGCGCCGTCCAGGACGTCGCCACCGCGGGGCGCCACCTCCGCGCCACCCTCGCCAACGGCGTGGTCACCTACGGCACGACGGCTGCATTCACTCGCAGCCTCCGTCGCGTCGTCTGGCCGGTCAAGTTCAAGCCGGATCTGCCTCCGCGCTACGATGGCAAGAACAACCCCCTAGAGTTCCTGCAGCTCTACACCTTGGCCATCCAGGCCGCAGGGGGTGACGACAGATTCATGGCGAACTGGTTCCCCATGGCCCTCAAGGACTCCGCGTCCTCGTGGCTCACGAACCTCCCCGCTGAGTCCATCAACACCTGGGAGGATCTCTGCCGGGGCTTCGTCGCAAACTTCAAGGGCACGTACGAGCGCGGCCTCACGTACAACGACCTCCGCGGCGTGCGCCAGAAGCCTGGCGAGACCCTCCGCAAGTACATCCAGCGCTTCAGCCAGGTGCACAACAAGATCCCCAACGCCACCGACGCGCAGGTCATTTTGGCCTTCCAGGCTGGAGTCACAGACGTGCGGATGCTCGAGAAGCTTGGCATCCACGACAACATCACCACCGTCGTCAAGCTCTTCGATTGGCAGACAAGTGCGCCAAGGCTGAGGAGGGCCGCTTGTTCGTCAAGAACGAGCCAGGGGACCCTGCTGAGGGATCCAAGTAGAAGAAATCCACCGAGAAGTGCAAGACCACTGCGGTCCTCGCGGCTGAGCCTGACGCCAAGCAGCCTCGCGCTGCCGCTCTAGCCGCGGACCCTGAGAAGAAAGATGATTGCCCCTTCTGCATCTACCACAACAGGCATTCCCATGCCACCGAGGACTGCTACTGACCTCAAGAGGCTTCGTGAGGCTCGCGAGGCTCGCGAGGGACGGCAAGGTCACGGCGGCCGCGGCCGCGGCCGCGGGGGGCGGCGCTGGAACAACAACAACTACGACGACAACTACCAGCAGAACCCTCAAGCCAATGCCGTCCAGCCCGCGAACGACAACCTCCCTGCCGAGACTCCTGAGGGCTACCAGGTGCCTCGCGGGGCCGCTTGCATCCTCGGCGGGGCTCAGGCCCCCAGCTCCAACCGCCACTTCAAGCAACTCGCCTGCGAGATCGCGGCAGCGCTTCCCGGGGTTGAGGCCTCCAGGCCCCTCAAGTGGTCCCAGTACCCCATCACCTTTGATTCCAGCGACCACCCCAAGTCCACTTCGACTGTTGGCACCATCCCGCTGGTCTGCACCCCCAGCATCAACAACATCGCAGTCTCTAAGACGCTCATCGATGGGGGTGCAGGCCTCAACGTCATCTCTGTCGAGACTTTCGAGAAGCTTCAGGTGCCCTACGAGCGGCTCATGCCCACCAGGCCTTTCTCGGGGGTGACAGAGGGTCTCACGACCCCTCTGGGGCAAGTGAGGCTCGCGGTCACTTTCGGCACGCAAGCCAACTACCGCACCGAGCTGATCGACTTCGACGTCGCGCACATCAGCCTGCCCTACAACGCCATCCTCGGCTACCCCGCCCTCGCCAAGTTCATGGCGGTGACCCACCACGCCTACAACCTCGTCAAGCTCCCTGGCTCTGGTGGCACCATCGTCATCCGCGGCATGGTCTCAGACGCCCTGTATGCTGCGCAAGCGGCCTACAAGGCTGCCGCGGTGGCGTCACCCGCCGACGAGGATGAGGAACCCCTCCCGAGGCCCCCCGCGAAGAAGAAGCAGTTGTTCTCTCACGAGAAGGCCACGACGAAGCAAGTGCCTCTTGAGGCAAACGGCTCGGGGGCTAGCGTCACCATCGGCGCCAACTTGCCTCCCAAATAGGAAAGCGCGCTCGTCGCCTTCCTCAGGGCAAACTCTGACATGTTCGCATGGACACCGTCAGATATGTCCGGAGTACCGAGGGAGGTGATCGAGCACCACTTAGCCGTGTGTCCAAACGCACGCCCCGTGAAGCAAAAGGCGCGGCGCCAGGCGCCAGAGAAGCAAGATTTCATCGTCCAAGAAGTAGAAAAGTTGAAGAAAGCCAGTATCATCAAGGAAGTTGTCCATCCCACTTGGCTCTCCAATGGTGTGGTCGTCCCCAAGCACACCGGAGGAAGCCGCCTCTGCATCGACTTCACCGACCTCAACAAAGCTTGCCCCAAGGACCCCTATCCCCTCCCGAGGATCGACCAGATCGTGGATTCCACCGCCGGCTGCGAGCTCCTCTGTTTCCTGGATGCCTTCTCAGGCTATCACCAGATCAAGATGGCGAAGGAGGACGAGGAGAAGACAGCATTTCTCACCCCTTGTGGTGTGTTTTGCTACGCCTGCATGCCCTTCGGCTGAAACGCCGTGCCACTTCCAACGCCTCATGAGGATCGCCTTGGGGGCTCAAATGGGAAGGAATGTAGAGGCCTACGTCGACGACATCGTGGTCAAGACCCGCGAGAAGGACACGCTCATCAAGGACCTCGAGGAGACCTTTGCCAACCTGCGCAAGGTAAACATCAAGCTGAACCCCACCAAGTGCGTCTTCGGGGTCCCTTCAGGCAAACTCCTCGGGTTCCTGGTGTCTCATCGCGGCATCAAAGCAAACCCCGACAAGATCAGAGCCATAGAAGAGATGCAGCCTCCTCGTCGCCTCAAGGACATGCAGCGCTTAGCGGGATATATGGCCAGCCTTGGCCGGTTCATCTCCAAGTTCAGCGAGAGGGCGCTGCCGTTTTTCAAGATCATGAAGAGGTCCGGTCCTTTCAAGTGGACCCCTGAAGCGGCAAAGGCCTTCGAGGACCTGAAAAAGTACCTGGCGAGCCCACCCATCATGGTTGCCCCACGCCCTCGCGAGCCTCTGAAGCTGTATCTTGCAGCCACTCCTCAGACGGCAAGCGCGGTCTTGGTGGCTGAAAAGGAAGAGCCAGTCCTCGCCAAGCAGAGCTCCGCCTCGCCAAGCCCAGAACTCCTCGACAAGGAAGCAGCCTCGTCAAGTCTCCAGCCTCATGCCGAGCCTCTACAAGTGGGGCCTGAAGAAAACCTCGCCAAGGACTCCACCGAGCCTCGAGAGGAGCCAACCGCTGCCACGTCAACAACCACCCTCGTCGAGCACCCCGTGTACTTTGTCAGCACAGTGTTGCGGGACGCTCGCGAGCGCTACCCCATGCAGCAGAAGCTCCTTTTCTCGCTCCTCGGCGCCTCCAGGAAGCTGCGCCACTACTTCCAGGGTCACCCCATCAAGGTGGTCACCTCGTACCCCCTGGAGCAAGTCCTACGCAACCCAAACGCAACAGATCGCGTCGCAAGCTGGGGCATCGAGCTACAACCCTTCGAGCTGGAGTTTGACACCACAAGGGTCATCAAGGGCAGGGCGCTGGCTGATTTCATGGCCGAATGGACGGACACGCGTGAAGAAGAGCCTCAAGAGGAGAAAACTACAGCCTCAGGAGGGACAGAGCCCAGCCACTGGACCATGCACTTCGACGGCGCCTTCGCGGCCAGGAGTGCAGGGGCTGGTGCTGTCCTCACCTCGACAACAGGCGACAAGCTCTACTACGCCGTCCAGCTGTGCTTCAAAGACAGCGACAAGGTCTCCAACAACATTGCTGAATACGAAGGCCTCCTCGCTGGGCTCAGAGCTACCATTGCCCTCGGCATCAAACACATACTCATCAAGGGCGACTCTCAGCTCCTCGTCAACTTCTCCAACAAAAGCTACACGCCTAAGGACACCTACATGGTAGCCTACCTTGAAGAGGTACGCAAACTCGAGAAGCACTTCAGGGGCATGGAGCTCAAGCATATCCCACGAGGAGAAAACCAAGAAGCAGACGAACTCGCCAGGCGAGCAGCAAGAAGGGAAGTCCATAAGCCTGGAGTGTTCGAGGAGAGACTCGCCAAGTCCTCGGTCAAGCAACCAGCGGTCAACGTGAGCATCAATGAGGAGCTCCCACCAGCCCCATCAAGTGGAGCACCAAACTGCGGGCTGCCCTCAGGCGATCGCTTGCTGATGACCCTGGTACGCCAAGACACTGGTTGGATCGACGAGATCAAGAGCTACTTGCAAAATCGAGTCCTCCCCGAAGAAGATGCAGAAGCCGAAAGGGTTGCTCGCCAGGCCAAGTCCTACTGCCTCCACGATGGAGACATGTACCATAAGCGCCCCAATGGGGTTGCGTTGCGGTGCGTCCCTGCCGAGGAAGGCCGCCAGCTCATCAACGACATCCACAGCGGAGAGTGCGGCCACCATTCATCCTCACGCACCCTTGCAGGCAAGGTCTTCCGGAGTGGCTTCTACTGGCCTTCAGTGCTTCAAGATGCAGCCGCAATTGTCCAATCCTGCGACGCCTGCCAATTCCACGCCAAGCAAATTCACCAGCCCACGCAAGGACTCCAAACTATCCCGCTCTCCTGGCCGTTCGCGGTCTGGGGGCTGGACCTCCTAGGACCCTTCCCACGAGAGCTCGGGGGCTACCGCTACCTCTACGTCGCCATCGACAAATTCACCAAGTGGCCTGAGGTGGAACCCGTGCGCACCATCCCGGCAAAATCAGCGGTGAAATTCATCAGGAGCTTGGTCTGCCGCTTTGGCGTGCCCAACCGCATCATCACCGACAACGGCTCACAATTCATCAGCGGCGCCTTCAAGTCCTACTGCGGCCAGCCTCGGCGTCCAAATCTGCTACGCCTCGGTGGCTCACCCACGAAGCAACGGGCAGGCTAAGCGAGCCAACGCCGAGGTGCTCAAGGGCCTCAAGACGAGAAGCTTCAACCGCCTCAAGGCCAGCGGCAAGCACTGGATCGATGAGCTCCCCTCGGTGCTCTGGTCCATCCGCACCATGCCAACAAAGCCAACTGGCGAGACGCCGTTCTCCCTTGTCTATGGCGCTGAAGCCGTTCTCCCCAGCGAGATCACCCACGGCTCTCCACGAGTCTTGGCCTTCAAGGAGGCTGAGCTGGACGAACTCCGCAACGACGACCTGCTGCTGCTCGAGGGGCTCCGCCGCAATGCGGCCCTGAGAGCGGCAAGGTACCAGCAAGACCTCCGTCGCTACCACAGCCGCCACATCCGCCCGCACACTCTCGAAGCAGGAGACCTTGTCCTGAGGAGAATCCTCTCCATGGTAGGCCTCCACAAGCTCTCGCCAATGTGGGAAGGACCCTACAGGGTCGTGCACATCGCCAGGCCTGGCTCCGCGCGGCTCGAGACGGAGGACGGCATTCCTGTCGCCAACCCCTGGAACATCCAGCACCTGCGCAAGTTCTACCCCTGATCGTCCTCGACGAGCAATTTTTTGCATCAAGGGAGAGCCTCGCGCCATCATCCTCCACGAGGAAAATATTCGGGCTCCCCTCTCTACTATACGTTGCCGCGGGCCGTTCGAGAAGACTCCCAAGCCACCACGCCTCGGCAAGGTGACTTCTTCAAGCACCATGCCTTGGCAAGGTGGATCCCCATGCCCAGACATGGCGGACCGCAGGCTCTACGAAGCCACCCCCGCATAGGGGCCCCCTCTCTGAGCTCTCTCTACATGCGTCGCCTCGGGCCGCGAGAGTCTCAGCCACTCCATGTGGAACCCCATGCCCAGACATGGCGGATTTTGTATTTCTAGCCACGCCAGTGTAATGAACCCTTGTTTCAGGTCACTTTGAACCTTTGCGCTTCGCGCCAGCATATGTTGTTGCTTCGGTAAGCAGTTATGTTATTGTTTTTCATCCTTGCTCGTATGATCCCTCCTGTGTATCTCGCGAGCGGGGGCTGAGCATGGTGCCTGTGCCTCGGGAGCATCCCAGCAGCGCCTCAAACCCAAGGGATCCGAGCTCTGAACTCACGGGTCAGCTCTCATGCATGTCAACTCCCAAGGAGCTCTGAACTCATTGGCCGGCTCCCGTGCATGTCAACTCACCAAGGACCTTGGTGCCTTTTCTCCTCGCAAGACACACATGAAGGAACCTACGAGCACGCATGAGTTATCTAGCTATGTATTGCTTGTGGGTATGCCTATCTGTCCAAACGCAGGAAAGCAGGTTCAAAACAAGCCTCAGGCAACCTCAGGAAGGAAAACACCTCATCAGGGAACCCACACCCTCTCCAAGGCAAAAACACCTCGCGAAGCTAAGTCCAAACACTTGGTTAAATTTCCTTTCGCTGGTTTTTGTCCCTCGAGCCTCTTTTCTCTCTCCTATGCCTCATGGGCTGCTTGCACGTTAAAGGGGAGCCCCGAGCATCGCGCCTCGGGAGCTCTTACCTCTCGAGGCCTCGCGCACCCCCCGGCCTTGTGGAGCCCTGACTCTCACATACCGAAGTGGCGGTGGTGTAGCGCTAAGAGAGGGTCCTAAGACGTAGAGCGAAAAAGACATGAAGGGAAAGATAAAAGCCTCCCGAGGGATATTCACAAGCGCATTCAAATAAAGCTTAAGTAAGTCTTTACAAGGCTTTACAAACAAAATGCTAAGATAATATGTGCCCCATGCACATCCAGCTGCAGGAAAGAGCTCAGGCCGTCGGGCCTCCTGAAGTGCCCACGTCGTCCGCAGCGGCACTTTCCTCCTCCTCCGCGGCGTCCTCCTCGCCATCGTCCTCGTCCTCCTCTACCTCGACCTGTTCGAATTTCTTGGCATACGCCTCTGTGGCCTTCCGCATCCTGTCACTCCCCGCGACGCTGCAGCTGAGGTCGACGGGCGCCGTCACGGCCTCAAGGTCGAAAGAAGGCTGAAGCCTTGCGAGGTTGCCAAAGATGCGGCAGGTGGCGAGGACGAGGAGATCGCGGCTCTCCTCCATGATGCGCTCGTTGAGGTTCTTTGCGGTCTCTTCAAGCTTCGTGAGGAATTGCTCGAAGAAGAACGCGTACCCGGCCTCGTCATTGTTCCCCTCTGCGGTGAGGGAAGGGACCTCGGTCCCCAGGCGATCCCCAACGGCACGCGCGCGGGACACAAAGTCTTGGAGCATGCGCTGGCGCGACATGGTTCGCGCGATTTGCGCGTTGCGCTGTGCCTCCTCCGCGGCATCCGCAACCGGCCCCACCTGCTGCTGGAGCTCGCTCAGGTCCTTCTCCAGGGCGGCGGCCTTCTCCTATGTGCGGGCCTGAGCGGCCCTGGCGCCCTGAAGGCGGGAGGCCATCTGCTTCTCCTCCTTCTCGAGCCCCTTGATGCGGTTCTGAAGCTCGTTGCGCTTCGTCGTGAAGCGCTCCTCCTGCTTCTTGGCCTTCTCGTTGAAGCTCTTGGAGAGATCTTGGCGGATGAGCTTGACCCTGTCGTCGGCCTCCTCCTTCAATTTATTCTGCTTTTCCGTGAGGCTAGCGTTGGCCTTCTCGAGGCGCTCCGCGTAGGTGGCCTCGTCCTGGGCCACCTGACTCTCGCGAGCCCGCAGTGTGTCCTCGCGGGTGACCTGGTCACTCTCGAGCTGCTAGACCTGCTCCTCGCGCTGGCGCAGCTCCTCCTTGCAGGGGGAGAGCTCTCCCTCGCGTCGCGCTAGCTCTGCTTCACGCCGTGTCAGCTGCACCTCACGAGCGTCCAGCCTCTTGCGGAGCTCCTTCAAGCTGTCCTCAACAACTTTGGAGTCCATGATAAACTTTTGCTCTGCGGCCCAGACCTCCTGTTGCTTGGAGGCGGTTTCCGCCTCGAGCGCCTCCCGCGCGGCGTCTAGCTGCTCCATGGTCTCCGCCGCCTCCCGCTTCACGCTATCGCGGGTCTCCTTGGCGAAGCGCATCGCCTCTTCGCGCGCCGCCCGGGCCGCCGCATCCTGCCGGCGGCAGCTCTCCACACTCTCGCGGAGGAGGGCCCAGGTTTCGTCGAGCCTCGCCCGCTCCTCCGCCCTGGCGAGTTCCTCTTCGACATACTGCGTCTCCAGCTCGTCGAGCGTCCGCCGCGCTTGGCTGAAGACGGAGCTGCGGCGAACCGCGTGGCGGCGCGGCTCCCGCAGCGCCAAGGTCCCCACATCGCCGCGGGGTGCAGAGGCCTCGACGCTTGGCGAGGCACCCGAGGCACCTTGCCTCGGGCTGCTCCTGATGCGACCTGGGGGCTCGTGTGGGCGCCTCCTTCGCCTCCCGCGTCAGGAGCCCTCTGGGGGCTGGGAATCCTCTCGCCCCCGGCTCCAGCATCCGTGGGCTCCGGAGGCGTTTCCTCCTCCTGCTCCTCGGGGGCAGATTCGGCCCCTCCCATGGTGGTCGCGCCTGCCGCGGCCTCGGGCTCGTCAGCCCCTCTTATGGTGGCCTCTCCCTCCGGAGGCGGCTCCACGATGGCCTCTTGGGCCTCCGCCTCGTCCGGCCTCTCCGAGGCTCCTGCGGCCTCGGTCGCTGGCTTGTCCTCAGCTGCCTCCTGCAGTACGGGAGGAGTAGCGGCCCGTGCTGGCGACGGCGCCACCTCTTCAACCTCTCCCTCCATGCGGTGCTCGCCCGCGGGGGGAGTAACCACATGCTGCGGCTCGTCAGCCGCAGGCATCGCCGCGGTGGCGCCGACGGTCTCTCCAAGCTTGCGGAGCCGTCGCCACTTCGGCGCCGCAAGGTTGCTGAGAAGAAAGACAAACAGAAGATCCGTCAAGAGGGTCTTCGAAAGCAAAATCCTAAGGGAAAGAAGAAGGACCAGGGCTTACTCGTCAGCCATCCTCCACACCCTCTTCTTCGCCTTCGGCGGCTGGGGGCTGTCTGCTCTGGCTCCTTCTCGAGGCGCTCCTGCCTCCTCGCGAGGAGCACCCCTCGCGGCTGCGGCGTTCCTGTCGTGGGCGGCCTTGGAGCGGGGCTCGCAGCGTCCTCCCTTGCTGCCGCTCTCCTCCTCCTCTACGGTGCGTCGGGAGGGAGCTACGCGAAAGGCATCCTCGTTGCTGCTGGAGGAAATCACCTGGAGGTCCTCTTCAAGCGGTACGCTCCTTGGGGAGCCGGCGGAGCCTCCCGAGGGGTCAGCGCCTCTCGAGGCCTCGTCCTCGCCAGAGTCCTCAACCTCGTCCGGCTCCGGCGACTCGTCCATCTGCTCCAGCTCCGCCGCCCACGGGTTGCTGCGGGGCCCGCGGTGTCCCTCGAGCACGATGCCCCATTCGTCGAATCTGGGCAGGCCTCTGCGGTGCTCGCGCACGCTCTCTTCCACAAAGGTGAAGAGCGGCCGGGCATCATCGACGACTGGGGCTGGGATGGCCGCCGTAGCGAAGAGGGTCCCCATGACCTGGTTCAACACCTCCGGAGTGAAGCTGTCTGTGCACAGGCGCATCCCATCCTCCCGGCCTGTGTACGCCCACATCGGCTCTGAATGCCACTGGAGGGGGGCGATGCGGCGCCTCGTGAAGTCCTTCGCCACCATCTGGCCGGTGAGCCCAGCGTCGCGGAGCCCCCGTATGCACTCGTACACCGCGTCAAGCTTCGGGCCCTCAAAGCCCCCGCTCGCCCAGCGCGCCCACTTCTTCGGGGGCGCCACGGGTATATCCAGGAGATGGTTCTTCACCTTGGTGTCGACGAAGAACCACCGCTGGCAGAAGTCCTCCACCTTCTTCGTCACCTTGGTGATGGCATTCTCACCGCACCACGCGATGGGGATGTAGCTCTTGCTCCTGGCGTCGGCGATGCGGAAGGAGACGCATCCAGTCCTGCTCGTTCTGCGCGGTGGACCGGAGTGCGTAGAAGCTGCGGAAGAGGTCCACAGAAGGGCGGATACCGACGTATGCCTCGCAGAGGTAGGCGAAGGTGGAGAGGATGAGGATGGAATTGGGATGGAGATGGAGGAGTTGGATCTGGTATGCCTCCAAAATCCCCATGAGGAAGTCGGAGAAAGGGGGAACGAGACCGGCGTAGAGAGTGTGGAGGAAGATGGGGTAATACCCCTCGGGAAGCTTGCTGCCAGCCGGTTTCATGCTGGTGGCGCCGTGCTCGCTGGTGTTCGCGGCCGCCAGGTAGCGCACCTTGTCGACCCCCACCGAGTTGATGCGGGACCTCAGCAGCGCCGCATTGGGTTCAGCACTCCCCGACGCCCCCGCGGACTTGCCGGCCTGCATCGTAGCCTTGCCCTTCTGGGAAGTGGTTGCTTTCTTGGGCGCCATGGTCGCGGGAGAGAAGGAATTTTTGGGGGCGGTGCGCTCTGGGAAGAAGGAGGCGTTTGGGAGCAGTGTGCGGCGGAGTAATGGACGAGGTGATGGGCGCCATCATCGGGCGCAGGCTTTATTGGCCAGTTGCCAAGGGCGTGGCGGGCCCCACCGGGTCGCCCATTGGAGCCGAGGAGATCATGGCCTCGGGCGAACCGTTGTGCCCCACGTGTCACGGCCCAGGCAGGCATCGTTGGGCCCCCGACGCTTCGCCTGCATCCATGGACTTCGGCGTGCCCATCGCGGGCCCGGGGGCTACTGTCGGCACAGTGGAAACCAGGGTACCACGGGCCGGCCTGCCAGGGCCCACGACACTCTTCAGAAGATTTTGCTAAGGACCAGGCTCTCCAAGCCTGGCGAGCCTCGCGAGGGTTTTTCCCCTCGCGAGGGACCTCTCTTCGAGAGGGCATCTCGGACGATGCCCTCGATTCCGCCAAGGATCAAGTCAAAGGGCTCGGCGAGGCCTCCGGCCTCGCGGGGTTTCCTTCCCCACGAAGCCAGCTCTGCCTCCGCGGCAGAGCGCACATGGGCTCTGCGCCCTCCGCAGAGTCACGGGCGCGCCAGCGCGCGATGACGCCAGCGCCGCAGTTGCCGTTCTCATGTATAAAGCAGTCAACAACGCTGCGCCAAGCAAAGGAGCTACAAGAATTGCCATTTCGGTGATAAGGGGACCGTCTGCCGCTACGCTCCAAGGGCGACGTCACCATGGGGCGCATCCCGAGCCTCAGCAGCGCCAGCCCACCGTCCTGGCTGGACGGTGGCTTTTCCAGCTTTGGTGACGCCGCTCCCTGTCATGGACCGCGTCCATGGACGCCCCCTTTATCGTGCACCCGACCCCCTCCTTCGTCGCCATGTGGTAGCCCTTCCCGCCAAGATATTTGGGGGAAGAGGTCCAAGACTCCTATAAAAGGAGGGGGGCACGTTCAGGCAAGGGGGTCGGATCTAGGGTTCAAGTTCTGATTCGGATCTAGGGTTAGCAATAGCCATTGTTAGCCACCTCGAGCTCCTGAAGCTCTCCTTGTACTGTAACCTCTCCAAGCAGTGCAATACAACCAAGGCAGGACGTAGGGGTTTTACCTCTCCAAGAGGGCCCTGAACCTGGGTACATCGTGTGTTCATCTCTGTAGTGCCATCCCGCAGCGATTCCCGACGAGCTCCGTCGCCGAGGCACGTTGAGGGTTGTTTGATTCTGTGTTCAACCCCTTACTCGATACCTAGTGAGACACACCCAGTTCCTGGGACAGCTCTCCGACAGTCACATCATGGGAGAGAGAGATAATCACATAGCTACTTGTATAAGCTTCAGCCCCGGTGAGGGACTACTCCCTCCTCATTACGGGAAGCCACGGTGTTGATGGAGATGGCTCCGGCGGTCGATCCCCGTCCTGGCAGGGTGCCAGAACAGGACCTTCTGAACCCCCGAAACTTGTCGGCGATGGCGGCGGAGCTCTGTATCGTATTTGGAAAAATCCTTCGGGCGTTAGGGTTTTTTCGTCGGGGATGATTTTATAGGCATTGGAGGCGGCCGAGGGGGTGCCTGAGGGGCAGAGGCGGGCTGTGGCCGCGGCCCCCCTTAGACCCGCGGGTGGGACCCGCCCTTGGCCTGTGGGTCCCCCCCGGGGTCACCCTTCTGGCTCCGGTCCTTATTTCTTCAATAAAAAATTGTCGTAAATTTTCGTCCAATTCCGAGAATATCCAGAAGTAACTTTCTGCAACAAAATCAGCACAAAAACAGGGAACTGGCACTGGGCATCTTGTCAATAGGTTAGTTCAACAAAATGCATAAAAATGATGTAATATGATAGTAAAAACATGTGACAACATCACAAAACTAGCATGGATCAATCAAAAATTATAGATACGTTTGACACGTATCACTATGAGCTTAAATAGTATGGGTATTTTTAGTTCCTTTTCACGTTCAGTTTTACCCACCTACTTCATTATTTTAGTTTCAAAAGTTTTAAGGGTATTCTTAATATTAAGGCTACATCCCAGCATATTATAATGGGCAAAAATATTTTTAGCTTCTCTAGCAATATCATCAAATTCTATAAGCAAGGTTTTAAGCAAGAAATCTTTATCTTCCCCCTTCTCCATACTTTCAAGTTTAAAGAATAATTGTTGTATTGTAGGATGAAGGTTAATAAACCTAGCTTCTAATTTTTCCACCAGAGAAACTACAGCAGCCTCATAGTCATGAGCAAGCTCCACCAGAGATTTTTCATTTAGATCATAAAAACTATTAATGTGATTAAGAAATTCTTCAATATTATCTTCACCAATGATGGAACCACTCCCTACCTTAATGTCCTTAATAGCAAATTCAGGTAAGAGCCCCATGACTACAACAAGCAATAAAATCACACAAACCGAAAGGAAGAAAGCTTGCTGGAATTTTTAAAAAATTTGTGTTTTTCAGTTTTAGAGCAAACGAAAGGCAAAACAAGACTAACAAAAAATATACTAAGCAAGACAATAACAAAGTAAAGTGAAAGGATGTGTGAAACTCCCCTAGCTTAAGCTTCCAAGTCCCCGGCAACGGCGCCAGAAAAGAGCTTGATGGCGTGGATCACACGTTCGCTGGGATACCCCAAGAGGAAGGTATGATGCAGTACAGAAGAAGTTTTCCCTTGATTACAAAACCAAGGTTATCGAATCCAGTAGGACTTGGAGAAGGCTTAGCAAGGTGTCAACGGCGCCGTTAACGATAATTGATGTGGACCTGCACACAATCACAAACAAACTACTTTGCCCAACGAAGCAGAGAGGTTGTCAATCTCTCCGGCTTGCTGAACACAAAGGATTAAATGTGTGGATGTAAAATATGATGAGAGTGAAATATGACCAGCGAGCAAATGATGATGAAAATCTAATAGAACGGTTGTAAGCAATATAGGAAAATAGAACTGGGATCCACAGTTCACTAGCGGTGTCTCTCCAAAAGATATACATTATGGGTAAACAAATTACAGCATGGCAATTGACAGAATTGTGGGCGCACAACAAGGCTATCATAAAACAATATAGTTCACTGTTTCATCTAATATGGGCATTACGTCAAAATACATAGACCGTTATCCAACTGCATCTATGACTAATAATCCACCCTGGGATCGCTATCCAGCATGTCACCCAAAAGTATTAAGTTGCAAGCAACAGATCATTGCAATAAGCAAAGTGCATAATATAAGCAATGTAAATAACACAAGAAAATTACACCGTTGTTTTCTCCCTAGTGGCAACAACACATCTCTTGTCTTAATCGTTTCTGTCAACCCGAGCTCAGACAAGAGAGGAATGAACCCACTATCTAGCATAAATACTCCCTCATACAACACTAATAATTACTAGGCCAAAGCATCCATTAGCATCGGAGAGCATGCAAGATCATAGATAAAACACAACACATAGATGAACAAAAGTAATGACTTCCACAATTCATCGGATCCATGTAAACACAATCATGTAGCAGTTATAGATAATATGATCTTGATCATGATAGGCAGCTCACAAGATTTAAGTAATGGAGTACAAGGAGGAGAGACAACCATCTAGCTACTGCTATGGATCCGTAGTCCCGTGGTGGACTACTCACAGATCACTCCGGAGGCAGGCATGGTGGTGTAGATGCCTCCTGTGTCGATTCCCCTCTCCGGTAGGGTGCCGGGAAGAGCTGCAGAACCCTCCCGAACTAGGGTTGGAGATGGCGGCGGCCTCGGACGTCTTCTGGAGAATATGATCTGGTATTTAGGGTTTTCGGGATGAAGACCAATTTATAGGCAAAGAGGCAACTCGAGGCGACGCCGGAGGGCGTCAGGTGGGCCCCAGGCGCGGCCAAGGGTGGGGCCGTGCCTGGAGGGCGTCTGGGGGCTGGGATCCCCCCTCCGGCGTCCTTCGGGCTCCATCTTTGTTCCAGCTTGGAAATAAACCACGTAAATTTTCAGCGCGTTCCGAGAAACTTCACAGAACAACTTTTCTGAAACAAAAAGACAGCAGAAAATAGGAACTGGCACTGGGCATCTTGTTAATAGGTTAGTTCCATAAATCATGCCAAAATGATATAAAAACATTATAAAAACATGTGGCACTGATATATAATCAAGCATGGAACATAAAAAATTATAGATACGTCGGAGACGTATCAATTGACAACCTTCCTGCCGTTGGGGGAAAAGTAATTGTTTGAGTGTGTGCAGGTTCGCGTTCGTCACGGCTAAGCGCCAGAGACCGTCGACGTTCACCTTGTTGTTGATTTCAAATTCCTACTGGTCCGATTAAACCTTGGGTCTTCACTGAGGGAAAACTGCTACTTGCTACATCCACGCCTTCGCTTGGGGCACCACCCAACTCTGCCAGTGCTTGTCAGTATCCATTATAAACTCCCTCAGTTCCTAATTATAAGAAGTTTTAACTTTTTTTATGATTTACATGTATCTAGACGTGTTTTATTGTGTTTGTTCACTCATTTCAGTCTATATCTAATCAATACTAATGAAGTAAGATATCTTATATTTATATTTAGGAACATAATGAGTAGTAATAATACATTGGGACAAGAGGCACGATGACTGATCTTCTCCCTTTGTGCCTCTCACAATAACTCAACTTCGGTGCATCTCAGAAGGAGGATCATGTTATTTGGGATTACTTCATGGTTGGATGCAACTCACCGCGTCTATTTTTGTTTTCTCTATTTCAGGAGTTCATTGGCGTGACAAAAAAAGGCGATTGCAAGTGCCTGTTGAACTCGGAGGGTTAACAACGAGGGAATACCTAACCGGGTAGGCCCAAAGACACAAACCACGAGACTCGGGTGGCCCAAGGCCCTCTCAGGGTTGTCATCTCGAAAGCGCGCTTCGCGTGCCGGCTCGGAAGGAGACCGGGTCCCGCAAGGACTCAGATAAGGAGCTCGCATCTACTTGGAGTGCAATCCATGAAGCATAGAAGTAGTGAGTAGGTTGTGATCGATGGGGATCACCCTGTAAACCCTAGCCGACTCCATATATAAAGTCGACAGGAAAACCCTAAAGGGCATGATATACTAGACACCTCCCGCGTTAGAGCCATCTAGCTCTCGCGCTCATCGTGTGGGAAAAGTCAAGCATGGTCAAACCAAGACTAGTCAAGGAAATCCCATGGTCATGACATGGTCAAAAAGTCAAAGATCAAGACAACAGATAAAAAATAAGGTCAATAATGAAGCCCATGAACCAACGAATCCATTAGGTGGAGGCCTAGTTGGGCTAGTCCACCATGGACCATGGCCCATATCCTCTCTCATCCACATCCCTCATGGACTAGTGGACCAAACATTACCATTGTACCCCTCCCACCTACCACCATGGAGGGTAGCCTTGGTCATTTGTCAAGGACCCCTTCCGTATATAAACCCCCCCAAGGGGGTGGAGAGCTCATTCACTTCTCATTCAATACATGAAGGGGACATGGCTAGATCTCCAAGCCTCATACATGGTGTTGTAGTTTCGTATTCCAAGAGCGCCGGCGACTCGGATCGTGATTCTAGGGTCATTTGGTTTCACACTTGCAAATTCGCTGGTGGCTCAGGGTCCATTCTCATGTCTCCATACACTCTTCTAATGTAGGATTAAGCCGCGATCCAACGAGTTGGCTCAACCACTAAAAATACATTGTTGTGTCAATTCTCATATAGTGTACGACGACCTTTGTTATAAGGCCGGCGTACACCACCTACTAGCCGCTATTTAACCACGTCGCTCAAAACAACCCCAAATCACTTGTTGTTCAATTTCAACAACGCTCTTTGCTTCTGCCCCTCGCGTTTTTGAGAATTTGGCTTCCAGAATGGTTTTGAGGGGGTGTCACCTCATCATCAACATTGCTAAAATTTGAATAATGTTTCGACTTCTATTATTACCTAGCATTGAACTTTTCCGTGCTCATATATTTACTTGAAGAAATCCTATTTTGTTCATCATCAAGCCGCAACCCCGCTCTAAATGGTACATTACCCTTTGCATCTCGGGTTCACGGTGTTGCACAAGACCAGAGTATCCCAGCCGGCCGCAAGAGAAGCAAAAAATGTGGTATGTTTTCATACCCAACCTCATAAAGGTCAATGCTCTTCCTCTTGGCCGGATCAATGAGGATCTACCTACGAAGAGGTGCATCCACATCCACATCCAAAGTCACTTTGTTCCTGAAGAAACCACCAACATGGTCAAACTGGACGACCCAACCATCGGATCATGTCCCCCCCCCCCCCCCCCCCCCCACACACACACACACTTACCGTTCCTAATATTGGATGGCAGATTTAATATTTACCACTCCGGGCCCAAACCTTGAGCCTATTGAAATTCCTCTCATAGGGACGCATGCATTCCTCAAATTCAGGAAGAATCACAACATCTTACCAGTGGTGCCACGGGGAACCATCCCATGCATGATCATGATCCCTCTGACTAGCAAACTCAGCTACATAAATTTTCAAGCTGACAAATCAGAATATCAGACCTTTAGTGTTTCCCAAAGCGGGGTGTAGAGCATTGGATATTGTTTGTATATGGAACATGTTACGGTACAAGATCTTCCTCGCAAATTTCCACTTCTTTGGTTCATCATCACCTAGACCATCAATCCCAAGAGGCGTTGCCTTCGCCTTGGTGATGTCCAACTTTCCCAGAGCCTCTTCTAGGTTGGCCCGTGCAGTTCTCGGAGAAAGATCCCTACCCTCAGTGGCTTACAACCGCCGCTCTCAAAACAACCGCCGCTGAGGTTCCACTCGTAAACCCTTGTCGGAAGGCACCCATTTTTCCGAGGGAAAAAAAGATGAGTGCCTCATACTCGAGTGTACTTGTTAAATAATAATTCAACCAATCAGTCCACACTTTACATATGAAGTGACTAGATTTTAAGAGAAACCAATGTTGTTTTTGATTAAGAAAGTGGTTACTGTTGACGACGGATAGATAAAGTGTTTCATAATGTACGAAATAATATTTGCACGTCGACTGGGGGTAAACCTAGCCATGGGCAGTCCATCTCGTCCTGGACGGCCCGACCCGACCCGAAAATCAAAGGTCGGTCACAGTGGCGGACCCAGCAAAAAAATGTAGGATGGGCAGACTCAAAAAAAAAATCTCACGGCGATAAAAACGTTGACAAATGAACAATATAAATAGTCTAATGATTCACAACATTTAAGTTCAATACACATGTCATAAATATGTTTGAATTCCAATACAAATAGGGTAAGACATTAACAAAATCTTACACGACAAATGTAACATAAATAGAAAATTACATAGCTACCGTTTGGTAACTCTACGCCATCGCATTGCCATGAAAGCTTCAACCATGTCATCTTGACTTGCTTGTAAGAAAACATCTCGCTCAATAAATGTCACTAAGCAATGGTTCAAGAGCTTATCACCCATGCTATTTCTCAACTTATCCTTCACAAGACTCGTTGCAGAAAATACTCTCTCAACACTTGCCGTCACCACCGGCAAGATCAATATCAATTTGATAAGAGTGTAGACCAAATCATAAACAACATGTTTTTTTTGTTTCACCAAGCATAACAGAGAGCTCACCAAGATGATTAACACATTTGAACCTATCATCTTTTCTCATATCATGAATGAAGGTATCAAGTTGAAATTCAAGCCTTGTCAAATTCACGCTTGATATGTCATCGGGACAGAATTGGGCAAGTCTCATTACCTTTTGTGCATCATAAGAAGCAAAAGAACTCGAGGGATTCAAAGCCGCCATGCAAATAAGCAACTCCGTATTAACCTCATCAAACCGGTTGTCAAGCTCTTGGATAATTTGATCAAGAACACCAAGATATACTTATCTTCTATAGAGATCATCATTTGTTTGTATTTCATAATACCGGTGTGATCTTCCATGAGCCACATAATTATCCTCCGGTGAAGGAACTTCAATGCCATGTTTGTTGCAAAATAATGTAACATTTGCAAGAAATCCTTCCCATCCATGAGGACTCATACGACGCAAATTATCCTTTGCCAACGCAACAAGTGCAATTGCATTAACAATGTCTTCAACCCCTTAATCTCCCCCTTCATGTTGCTAGCCCCATCATACCCTTGTCCACGAATTTGAGTGGGAGTCAAATGATGATCAACAATCATTTTTTTGAATTGCAACCTTAAGTGACAATGAAGTAGTATCGGAAACATGTACTACTCCAAGAAACCTCTCACATACACTTCCCAATTTATCAACATAACGCAAGCAAAGAGCAAGTTGTTCCTTGTGAGATATATCACTACACTCATCAGCAAGAATTGCATAGTGGTCATCACCAAGTTCTTCAAGAATTAATCTTGTAGTTTCTGTTGCACAACATTTAATTATGTCACGCTATATCTTAGGACTATTCAAGATATAATTTGTAGGAGCATTCTTCAAAACAACCTTATTCACCTCTTCATTACTTTCAGCAAGCCATTTTAGATGTTCAATAAAGTTTCCCCTGTTGGTTGACTCTTCACTCTGATCATGTCCACGAAATGACAATCCTTGCTTCAACAGAAACCTCAAGCATCTAAGAGAATAAGTTAAACTTGACTTGTAAAGAAGTAGATCCTTCTTATTCACCTTCATAATAACATTATCAATTTCGGTGTTGGGTGTAACAAATAAGTTGTACTTCTCTTGAGCTTGATTGTGAATGCTACTAACACCACCTACATGTTGAAAGAACAAGCTATGCCCGGATGTCGCCTAGAGGGGGGGTGAATAGGCGATTTAAAACTTTTTCTAATTAGGGGCTTGATAATTGCGGAATAAAACTATGTGTTTAAATTAACAAGCCAACAACCTAATTACTAGGCTCACCTATGTGCACCAACAACTTATGCTACGCAAAGCAAGCAACAAGGTGATAGCAAGATATAAACTTCAAGCACGAAGGCTATCACAATGTAAAGTGCATAAGTAAAAGCTCGGGTATAGAAATAACCGAGGCACGTGGAGACGAGGATGTATTCCCGAGTTCCTCCTTGTTAAGGGAGTACGTCTCGTTGGAGGGGTGTGATCTCGCCACAAAAGGCCTACTCAAGATGCCACAAAGGCCTCACCCTATTCTCCGATGAACCTCACCCAAGGGATTGGTTCACCTTCCACTATCGGAATCCTTCGAGGCAGATTCCGGAGCCCTTTACAACTTCTCTTGGGGCACACACCCACAACTCAATTGGGGGCTCCCAAATTCGTGTCGAAGCTTCACAACTCGAAGTCTCGCGGCACCTCCAACGTTAGGGTACACAAGCACCCAAGAGGCACAAGCTCTTGGGAACACAATGCACCCAAGAGTAACAAGCTTCTCAACCTTCAACTTCACGTATCACCGTGGAGAGAGCAACCCGATGCAACAAATGCAAGAGGCAAGAACACACAAAGTGGTCAAAATCCTTCACTCTCAAATTCCAACCAAGCAACAAATGCTTTGGGGGGAATAAGAGAGGAAGAACAAAGGGGATGAACACAAAGCAACCCCAAAATCTAGATCCACAAGTTTCCCTCACTTAGAGGGGATTTTGATTGGTGGAAAGGTAGATCTAGATCTCCTCTCTTGAATCCCTAAGTTTGGGCAAGAATCATTGGAGGGATTGAGAGGAATCAAGCTCACAAGATTAGCAACAAAGGAGGAGAGAGGAAAGCAAGTGAGCAAGAGCAGCAGCCAGGTTTTGGGGAGGGAGGAGGCTTTTTATAGCCTCCCCCAAAAACTAGCCGTTGGGACCTTTTCAGGCCGGAGACTCCGGACCAAGTGACCGGAGACTCCGGTCTGGCCGGACTCGTGGAGGGCCGGAGATTCCGGTCATTGGGGCCGGAGACTCCGGCCAGGCCGGAGACTCCGGGCACCCTCCGGGGATGCTCCGGACTCTCAACAGAGCCGCACCACACAAAAACGAAGCGGCAGAGAAAATCACAGGGTCCGAAGATTCCGGGTCCCTTGGGAGGCCGGAGACTCCGCCCCATCTCGGGGTACCTCCGGACCGAGTCCAGGAGCGCACCACACACAAGACTGTTCGGCAGCGAAAAACAAGGGCCGGAGACTCGGGTCCTCTGGACCGGAGACTCCGGTGAGACCGGAGACTCCGGACCATCTCCGGGGTAGATCCACACAGAAAAGCATAACCCCATAACTTTTGCAAATGAACTCCGTTTTCGATAATCTTGCACTCGTTGGAATCGTCACAGTAAGCACAACAAGATTATGCAAAGAAAAATCATAGCCCAACAATATATTATAAAACCAAATGGGGAAAGTATAAAAGCTCTTTTTCGCAAACCGAAAAAACCGTTTCTTTTACAATTGAAGTCCAAATGACATGAAACCAATTTTGATGGAAAGAGGACGACAAAAGCAACCTTTGAAAAAGACAAACAAGCAAAGGAGATTTTGCAAAGGATTTGAAAGGTGAAACCTTCCAAAGGGATGAACCGGCAAAATCTCCAATACCGAGGAAGCAAAACGAAGATACAAATGCAAACCGTTTTTGGTGATCTTAGCCTTGTCATAACATGCACGACAAGCACCAAGACCACACCATGATAAGAGTCAAAAAGAACCAATGAAGATGATTGCATGGATGCAAAGGTTTGTGCTCTCTACGACGATACGATCACGATACTCGGTCGAGAGCCCCTCTTGATAGTACGGCTATCTATCCTATAACCCAGTCTCTCACTAAACATCATGAGACCGGTAAAATAGAAACCCTATCAAGATCATACCTTTGCCTTGCGCATTAATCCACTTGAGGTCGATGGAGACGATCTTCATCTCCTCAAGGCGAACCATCTTCTTGATTGCGCTTTGCTTGGTGAAGATTCACATGTGGCTCCCCCATACACCAAGATGGGAGAAGCACCTCTTCGGCATATCTTCACTTGGCCTTTAACTTGATGACGAACACCTTGGCCTTGATCAACAAATGATCTTCTTCCCTTAACCTCGACTCCAACACATGGAGACAAGCAAGCTAATGGAGACCTACAAATATAGCTCAATGCAAATATTAGTCCATAGAGATTGTCATTAATTATCAAAACTATGCATGGGGGCAACCATGCACTTTCACATGTTTCTTAAATGCTTCGGGTCTTTTCCAATCTCTAAAACCATTTTTTAACAAAGGCATCACCCTCCCCCCCCCCCCCCCCCCCCCCCCGGTCCCCCATTGGATCTTATTTTGAACAAGTAACATACAAAGCAAAAGGCTGCATCCTTTTCAATACTATATTCTAGCCAATTGTAATCTGTAAACCAAACAAAGCTGAAGTGTCGGTTTTTACCACTTATTTTCCTGGTTGGAAAACCATGGGCAAATGGTTGGCATGGACCGGCTTTGATATATCCTTTCCGAACATCATCTTGCTCATTCACATCATAATCTGAAATAGGAATCCTTTGCCCTGGATCATGTGGAAGGAATTGATGATCATATGCCGGTTGTTAGGGTGATGGTGGAATTGGTGCTGCTGCATCTTCCATTTCGGCCTCGGAGTCAGATTCGACAGGAGGTGTGTGAGGTGCGGAATCTACCACCACTGGCGGTGAAGAACATACAACTTTGTTCGCTTCATGTTTTCGAAAAAGATTCGCAATGTCGCTATTCCGCTTTGACATTCTACAATTACAAAAAGAAACATGTTAATTGATTGGTGGTAGATTCGCAAATTCGGTTGTAACATATTGGGACAAATTCATCAAATAAATTAGCAAATCCATCATCAGGGGATTGGTAATTTCGTATACCTTCTGATTTCTGCTGAGGCGGCCGGACGCCGGCGGACGGCGCTGCGTCGATTCTGAAGCGACGGTCGACGGACCTAGATTCTGAAGCCGTGTAGTAAGGTATTACTCACTCTGTTCCATAATATAAGATGTTTAAGGCCTTTTTCACATTCACATTTGAACCACATGTATCTAGACATGTTTTAATATATATGTTTACCCACTTTTTATTCTTTTAGTCCGAATGTAAACAACACGTGAAACATCTAAAACAATCAACGGAGGGAGTATAACTGAGGGATGCCACTTCGAGTAAGGCAAACTGGAGCACACAGCCGTAGAGTAGCACAACTTGCATAAAGAGTGGCCGTGTATCGGACAAGTTCATGTACCGCTGTACCACGTTTCGCAAATTTGCAAACTTCGGCCCAACTGCCCAAGGCCCAACAGCGAAGTCAAAGCACAAAACCTAGCACGAACGAGCACTTCCCCTTTCTTTCGCACCGCCGTCCGCCTCAGCCGCCTTCAACAAAGCCACAAACTGATAAACCCTTGTCCCACCGCCGCCGTCCCGTACCTCCTCCCCAGCTAGCTGCGGGACATCCCAGCGCAGTCCAGTTTAGCGTCGTGTTCAATGGGGAAGAGCAGCAAGAAGAACAAGGTCATCCTCGCGCCGCCGCTGCCGCCGGATGTCGACGACGACGACATCGTCATCTCCGACGAGGATGTCGATTTCGTCGAGAAGAACACCGAGCACCTCCGCTTTATGGCCCGGATGGACAGCAAGGCCCTCGACAAGGTTGTCACCAGGGTCGCCGACCATGACGGTGACCAGGTCGAGCGCCTCTACGAGGAGCGCGAGCGCAAGAGGAGGGCGGCCGAAGCTCTGAATCCCAGGAACGGCAACGATCTCGAGGTGGACCGCGTTGACGCGCTACCTGTCAAGACTCTGGATGGGGAGGTGGTCTTCAGAACCGGTAAAATCATGCATCAGACTCGCTCCAGTTCTAATCCTGAACCCTTTGTAGGACCACTTGCTAGTTGCGCAAGGCTTTGGAGAAACGCTTAGCAAATGCTCTATATTACTAAATGATTAGTCGAAAATCTTTTTGGGGGAAGGGTTGGCAACAATTCATAATCCTATGATTCATTTTGAAAAGGGATAAAGATGGATACAGTTGCCGTTATTTATCTGTTTTCCGATGTTGTCTTGTTAAAGGAGTGACACATGAGCTTGTCTGATACTGGAATAACTGACTTTGAGGAAACTTTGTCCAGTAAGACATATAAACAAGTAAACTACGTAAACAAGTTCCTGCAATACAAGAATCAGAAAATAAGCCAAAATTGTCAAGAAGTTATGTGGAAATATGAGAAGCATTGCCATATGAGTTTTAATATGTCTGTGGTTATTAATTGTTGGTAGTGATTACCCTACTCATGTAAAATTCGTGTCATGATGTGCAGCCAAGAGAGCAAGGTCTGAAGCCAAAGCTAATGGTGTTGAATCAAAATCTGAAGACAGAGGTGCTGATGCCAAGCAAAATTCCCAAAAAGAACGTAAGGGAAGACCCAACAAAAAGGAAGATAGTAAACTGCAGAATGTGCAATCTCCAATTGAAGTTCCGAAGGAAAATCTGCACTCTGTAGTGCTGGTACTACTTCTGTGCTTTTTTTTGCATTGAAGCATTTTCACCTATTTTTGTGATTCAGTCCCATGTTACTGTTGGCAGCACATTGATAAACATTTTTTTAACTGCTTAATATCATGAATGCAAATTACATGGCCATGTTTGGTTGCAAATATTTAAGTATCTAAGACATTGTCGGCATATGGCAGAATAGGCAAATTAACCGTATTATAGCTGAGAGCTGTGCTAATTTAATGGCTCGGTGACTTGTTTTTGACATAAGAGTTGGAATGCTAGAATGGAATAAGTAACAAATGTTTAGCCAAATGAAAATGAATAAATGCAGCATCAGCAATTCAACATGGAATATAGATATTTGTTATGGGGGTCGTGCCATTTGGCACCCATGGTGAAAAATAGTTAATCTACACCCCCTGTTTTCTCAACCATACATGATTTTTTACGTCACGAAATTTTGTAGGCATGACAATCGTTTTGTTCACATGTTCTACCCATGATGAAAAATAGTTAATCTACCACCCCCCCCCCCCCCCCCCCCTCCCCCCTCTGTATTTTCTCAACCATACATGATTTTTACGTTACGAAGTCTCGTCTTATGTCGGAAATCGAGTAGAACGTGAGACAGTAGACATGACAAATTTTTTGTTCACAAAAATACATATGTTTATGCATTTTCTGCAGAAATTCAATGTTGCACCTGGGTGCACATGCTCATGTTATCTAGACCAAAGAGTTGTGTGCAGATTGTCAATTCAACGTGTATTCCCAAACAACCATGCCTTCACATTGGTTGTCCCCACATGGTCCAGCTATCTGCACAAAGATCCCTATAATTTGGACCTTTTGCATCTTATGCAAAATTGCTACATTCTACTTTGCAAATAGTGAATTTGCTGTCTGAATTTATTATATTCTATGATTGGCAGGAAGAGGTGAAGGAAGAACTTTCAGCTGATGAATTGTTTGAGAAAAAGAAGGCCCAGCTTGCTGAACTAGGGATGGCCATGCTTGAAGATCCTGAGTCAAACATTAGATCCCTGAATGATCTGTTAATTATATGCAACGACACAGACCAAAAAGTTGTTAAACTTGGTATAATGTCCTTGCTTGCCGTGTTTAGGGACATAATTCCCAGGTACATGACAGTTCCATTTTTTTCTATCACAATAGCAACAGTGTTCCCAAGTGACTTATTATATGTGTCATGGTCTTCTTCTCCAGTTATCGGATTAGGCAGCTGACAGAAAAAGAGCTTGCCGTAGAAGTTTCAAAAGAAGTGAAGAAGACGAGATATTACGAATACACGCTTATTCGCTCCTACAAGGTTTATTCTAAATCCCTTCACACCCTTCATACAGTCACAAGAAGTCATTTAATTTATGAATGATGTGATCATGAAGACTGTTCAGTGGCTCATCATTTGCATTGATTTTTGTCAATTGTCATACACTTGTACTTATTTGCAACTGACTGTTGCATCTTCGTTTGATGATCAAGATATTTCTAGATGTTTCATTGCTGAAATTCGTTTTCTGTTCAATTTCTGTGCAATTTCAGGCATATCTACAGAAACTGATATCATTGGAGAAGCAACCCTATTTTTATCTTGTGGCTGTTCGTTGCTTGTGTAGTTTATTAGATGCTGCTCCACACTTTAACTTCCGTGAAAGCTTACTGGCTAGTGTTGTAAAACATTTAAGCTCCTCGAATGATGTAGCAAGGTATCTCCTTTATTTTTTATTTTCTTACGCTAAATCAGTTTCTACCTGTTAATGTCATAATGAGTCACTTCCGCAAGGTTCTATTAAGCGCTAGGCCCTGATCAATCATTTTGCCTCCGCTTTTTCCCTTTTGTGAAGGATTAAAGTGCTAGGTGCAATTAAGCACATGTTTAAGCCTAGTTAAGCACTAGGCGTTTTGCCTCCGCTCAGCGCCTAAGCGAGCTTAAATGGGCGCTTAAGCGAGCATTTTATAACCATGGACTTCCATATAATATAAGTTATAGTGTTATCTGGGTTATTTTCCCCATGGCGTCCTACTTCCCAATTCCCATTCGCATTTAGCTAGGGCACCTTTAATCCCATAGATCAATCCTCGTCCCCACATGTATCGGTGAATGAGGCCCCAGTATAGCTAACCTTGATTCCATTTAGTTCATCAAATGGTAAGTATGGACAAGTAAATCTTAGTTATACCCATGCTTTATACATCTTCATGTACCAACTTACAGCAAGATCAGTAAATACTGGGGCTATAGTGTGGTCGGTGAGGCATCCTGTCTCCATGTAGGGTGGTGGTGAAAACTCTGTAATACTCACGAATTGCCAGGAAACAAGCACCGCTGTTCGAACTGTTGTCTATACTTGTGGGTAATGCATCGAACAATTGCTGCATGGAACGGTTTAGTAAAATGGTTTGATCTTCCAGTGACGCAAATTTCATTTGCCAGTTGATCACTTCCTTTAGAACTGAAAAGCATGGAAAAAACTATCAGGTGTTAACTTATTCGATGAGTATTTATTTATTTATATTCCTCCATTGTTTATTTAAAATGATGGTTAGTAAAATGAGCAGTTCATGTGTATTAGGAGTAGTTTTCAAGTCAACTTGAGCATAGTGGTCCATCTAGTACATCATTACATTGACCTAACTTGCATCATTTTCACGAACTTGAAGGAAACTATGTTGTGAGGCGATAAGATCTCTATTTAGAAATGAAGCGAAACATCGTGGTGAGGCAACTATTGAAGCAGTAAGATTGATAGCAGCTCATGTCAAGCTCCATGACTGCCAGCTCCATCCCGATAGCATTGAGGTATGTATGTGATGAAATTGGACGGTTAGTGCTCAGCTGCTGTCATTTTTCCATGTAGTTGATATGTGATTCTTGGTTGACAATCAATCCCTTTGCTGGCTATGGCCACATTTTTCTGTAGGTTTGCTTGTCTTTGAAGTTTGATGAAGACCTTGGGAAAAATGAGAGCAAGGACGAAAAATTGAAACCAAAGAAGACTAAACGATATCAGAACCGGGATGTCACAAAACCAAGTGAGAAGAAGAAAATCAAAAAGGAATTGCTTTTGAAGGCCAGACAAGAGGTAACACCAGATGTTGCATACTCTCTTGTAGCATGGCCATGAATTCTTATAAGGTTATCATTTTACAGGTTCATGCAGATCTTAGATCTGTTTCGTTTACTCTTGATCCAAAGGAGAAAAAAATGATACAACGGGAAACACTTGCGGCTCTTTTTGAGACCTATTTTCGAATTTTGAAGCATAGCATGAGCACTTCAAATTCAAGGTCCGTGCATTGTGTATCTGAGTCTGAGTACAAAGGATTCATATCTGTATTATATGTTCTGAAATTTTGCTTTTCTCTTCGCATTATGTTGCACTCCTGACAATGATGATACTGTCATGTCAATGATTCCAGGTACAAGGGCGCTAGTATCTTTCCTGGTGGCTTGCACCCTTTACTTGCTCCATGCTTGGAGGGCCTAGGAAAATTTTCACATTTAATTGATTTGGATTTCATGAGTGAACTTATCACTTGCCTTAAGAAGCTTTCTGGGTATACAGACCATCAAGGTGGAATTCTGCCAGACAATACACTCTCTGTGTCAGAACGTCTGCAATGCTGCATAGTTGCTTTTAAAGTCTGGAGGAGCAATCTTGAGGCTTTGAACGTAGATCTGCAGGACTTCTTTGTGCAGCTTTATAACCTTATACTGGAGTATCGACCTGACAGGTTTGGATACTATGCATATTGTTAATGGTTTCTATACTGGAGTGCTTTCCTCTGCTTCATCAATTCCTCATAATGTGCTACTTCTAAACATTTTGACATTTAATATTTTTTGGGTATATGTGTTATTATATTGAACATAGTAATAGGGTAATAGCTAAGCTATCCATACCATGAGAAATACATGACCTGATCCATTGCATCCAGAGATCAAGGCGAGGTTTTGGCCGATGCTCTGAAGACACTTCTGTGGGAAGGCAAGCAGCAGGATATGCTAAGAGCAGCTGCTTTCATTAAACGCCTGGCCACATTTGCTGTGTCATTTGGCTCCGCAGAAGCAATAGCAGGTTTGGATATATCATTGCTTCATCTGATTTGTGGCTACAAATGCCTGCCAAGCATTTTATTTTTTGTTCGAGTACTACAATACAGTGATACGTCTGCTGAGTTAATCTCGTGTAGCAGCATTCATGGAACAATTCATAGTAAATGCCTACATAAGCACGTTACTCTTGCTACTGGTGATCACCTCAGGTTACTTCCTAGGACCCATACAAAATGTGCATCACAAGATGAGTAAATCATTAGGACGTAAAGCATTCATTTTCCTTCCTGGTGGTTGTTACAAGTTTCAACTTACAAGAGGCCATGACGTAAAAGCATTCATTTTCCTTCCTGGGTGGTTGTTACAACTTACAAGCACTTGTTGTCAAGTGTTATCGTTTCCGCTTGCCTTGTTCGCATAATGATTTACATCTTGGGCCAATGTTTCAGCCTTGATCACGCTGAAGCATCTCCTCCAGAAGAATACAAAGTGCCGAAACATGTTGGAAAATGATGCCGGAGGCGGTTCCCTATCTAGCTTGGTTGCGGTATAAACCTTCCCTTGTTTTCTGTATTGCATCATGCACAATATGTATTTACACATCATTCACAGTATGTATTTACATTTGATTATTGATATGACAATTCTCTGTTCAGAAATATGACGCAGAGGCTAAAGATCCTTATCTGAGCGGTGCACTAGCTACAGTTCTTTGGGAGCTTAGCCTCCTGCAGAAGCATTATGACCCATCTGTTTCTGGAATGGCTTCAAATGTCTTGAGCATGGCGAATCTGAACGCAACCCAGAATCCAGTTCAACTTTCTATTGCAAATCCTGTCGAAGCCTACAAGGACTTGTCAATGGGACGGGAGTTGTCAAAACCGGCCAGCAAGGTGTTGGCACTGAAGTGCAAAAGGAAACGGCGCAGTAAGGAGTTTGTCGCTCTAAGCATGGATGTGCTTCAGAAGGCAGATTCCACGGTGGGTGAAGATGAACTCAAAGGCAAGTTGCAGTGTCATTTTGCGGTATTAAGAGGCATCTCAGAGAATGAGAGGTTGAGGACCGAGTTGAACCATACATTGTCATCCATAAACATGTACAAGGAATACAAGAAGCAGAAAAAGCAAAGCAAGAAATCAAAAACTGGCAGGAAGAAAGTTGCAAGGGCTTAGTAGTGTTGTATTCTGAGGATATATGTCCACCAGCGGTAAAAGGTGTCCCAGTAATTTTGCTCTAGAATCACTTTATTGATTTATTGTAGTGTTGTAACAGGTTCCTGCTAGCACATTTGCAGTTTCTGTGCAAGATATTACTGTTACACGTTTGATGATTTTTGCACAATCTTTCGAGGCCTGCTTGCTCCTTTTTGGTGCTAACTAGGCTTGTATACTTGACGTTTCCCTACAAGATGCAACAGTGATGTGCTCTCTGGTTGGTATACATATTTTTCTAGTTATCAATGGACAAAGCAATTCCACCAACAAAGCAGAAATCTATTGTGCATGAATCGGAACAAAAGGCTAGCTGCTTCTGGCGTAAATTAGCAAAGGCCAACCATATTAAACAGCAGTGCTGATAGCTTACAACCTAATGATGGTAAGAACATATGCAATGGACCAGTCGTGAGACCCCATATGTTCCGCTCAACTCAAGGAAACACTGAAACAGGTTGGTGTATCAAGTTACAGCACAATATGTAATGTACGAACATCAAGAATAATCTTTCATCTCAAGGTACAGCTGTGAATCACAAGAATGCCGACGGTGCGGGGCTGACGACGATATGCCTAAGAGGATTCGAGACGTCACCCCCACCAGCGTGCTTGACAAACTCTGCAGGGGTGAGGAAGCTACCATGGCAGACGCAGACTATCCGGATGCCCTCGCCGCCTTTCCTGTACCTGTATAGGAAGCCATCAATCTTCTTCCCGTTAGGTCCTTCGACTTTGGAAGAGACCATCGGCATGTCCTCCATCATGCTCTTTTTCATGTCGCTGGTGCTGCTGGTCCTCATTGTTGTCAGGGACCCAAGCGTCCTCAATGGAGGCTGCTGTGGTAGCGCACCGTTTGGTGGCCTCCCAGCTGCTGCTGTTGTTGAAGGAGGAATCACGTTGGTTTGATTGTCATTTTCGGAGGTTGAACTCCTTGCGTCAGTGGACTGGCAGACTGCACTCCTGTCAAGACCTGAGAACACAAGGGAAATATTTGAGTTCCCTGATGAGCACATGCAAGACACACTTTTATGCTCCACAAACTGCATACTGGGAATACATTTTTAGACCATGCAGGAAAGCTGCATACTGGAGATGCATAATTAACAGTAGTGATAGAAGATACTTAATTAACCATCTCGTACAAACATCAGCCATTTAATCAGCATCTTTGATAAAAGTCGTACTTCTGAATATTTTCTGTTGATGAAATAACACGAACCTATGTAAGTACACTCTTTACAGAACAAACGTTAGACAACTTTTTTTTGTTTCTTTGATTCTCAGGATTCTAAGGGCCTCTTTGATTTTCAGGGTTCTAAGGTCATCTTTGATTCGCAGGATTCCAAAAGCGCAGGAACAGGAAAAACGCAGAATAAAATTTGACAACCTTTTTGCCTCTTGATTCGCAGGATTCTAAGGGCCTCTTTAACCAGCACAAGATCTTTTTGACAAAGTAGTTTGTCTGAGTATTTTTTTCGCTAATGAAATCACACGAACCTATGTAAGACACTCTTTTACAAGAAAAACATTAGACAAACCTTCTATAGCTAGTCCACTCAATTAAGTAAACGAACCATATTAATAAAAAGATGTCACCACTTGTCAATATTAGCTCAGATACCCTCGCAAAAAATAATTGCACTATGCTTGGAAGTTGTAACTGATCAGGCTTGTGAAGCTAATCTCAAAGGTAAATGGGAGAGAAATCAAGGACACATAAGTTTTAAGATGAACTCTATCTCCAAACTGTGATAGGTCATATGCCCACCAAGAGCATTCAAAAGTGGAATTAGCAAGGTGACATGGCTGCCATGAATAGAGGAGGTGAACGAGAGGTCATTTCATGTGATAGAGTGGATCAGTGCTGACAGGCATGCTGGTTTCTGCCATGGAGGGAGAGGTCCCTTTTATTCACGGAATTAGGATGGAGAAATCAGGTGCCAGATAATTAGCATCCGGCAAAACCAAGATTACTACCGATAAATCAGAAAGATGGGTATTTTTGTTTGTTTGGAGGTTGCTTAGGTAAGTCCAGATTTAGACTCTTCCTGATAGCTTTAGTGCCCAGCTATAATCTAGTTAGTTATTCTGCATTTAAGTTTACCTTTGTCTGGTACAACAAAGTGGCATACTTTACAGTGGGCTGCTGAGGACAAAATAATTTAAGGAAAAACTTAATTGAGCAACCAAAAGAAAAGCTGGATGCCTGACTTAATTCGGAGAAGTTCGCATGGTTCATGTGTCTGGTACTAGTGCGTTGAATGCTCAGGGTTAACCTCTTCAAGTTAAGTGACGACAAAAACATGTGTGCAAGCATGGTCCACATGGCCCTCAGCAGGGACAGTCCTCGTAAATTTGGGCCCTAGAGCATTGCGAAAGTAACACATTGCGAATTCATAATATTGGAACTGGCAAATAAAATAGAGCCTATGCATAACATATTGCACAATCCTTGCTTGATATCACTTAACTTATGCGTCCTCCATGTTTTCATGCTCTAGAGGGTATACGTTATAAATTTGATTGTAGCCAACACATTGGAGTCAGAACCCAATTATCTTCCTACATCTATGCACACTTTGGGCTCAAATCTAGGACTGACAATTTGGCATACCAAATCCAAAATACAACTAGAGTTGTTAGGAGGAAATTATCCAAGTAATGAGTCGTGTGTTTTCTAGCTTATTATTGACAACTCTGGCCGTCCACTCAGTCGCTTTACAGCAAAATTTATCATCCGGGTGGCATCTTGCAATTCGGGATATGTTCTTAGCCAAAATTAGTAAGTTGAAGCTTCAGTGACAGGTTGCAACTTGAACCGAAAAGTAACATAGGTAGTGCCTAAATCTGTTCACCGTGACCAGTATTGAGTCCAAGTTTGGGTTTCAAGACGCATCAGGAAGAACAAGTTGAATAGCAAACTAGTCGAACAACAAAAGAGCAGTGTATGATGTTTCAAGACGCATCAGGAGCTACTTTTCTTCGTCTAGTACGCCCTGTCATGTATGATGTTTTTTCTTTTTGGTCTACACCGTGTCATGTTTGCTTCTCCTATATCAATATAAAAAGCAAAGCTTTTGCCTCGTTTCTAAAAAAAAAAAAAAAAAAACAAAAGAGCAGTAAGAGTGAGGGCATATCCATCCACATGTTAGTATACCTTGCTCCTGCTGGTTTGCAGAGCTGCTCCCCTGCGATCCTGTTGACCTCCTGAGCTGTAGCCCGTTAACGGCGTCGCCGCCGCCGTCCTCTTTCACGGGCTTCCCCGTCACCGACGACGAGCCGACGGAGCTCCTCCTCCCGAGCATCTTCCGTCGGGCCTCCAGGCGGCGGCGGCTCTGCATCTCCCGGCGGCGCCAGCGCTCCTCCTCGGTGTCCGTGGGCAGCGAGCTGGTCCGCAGGAGCTGCAGCGGCGACGCGGGGGAGGGGTCAGCGTCGCCGTCGCCGAGGGAGACCGAGCAGGCGGACGCGATGGACGTGGAGCGCGCCAGTCGCGGCCGCTTGGCGTCCGGCGGTGACCGGTCGGTGCCGAACCGGCCGCCGAGGGAGAGGCCCAGGCCGAGCTCGATCTCGTCCGACTCGCCGCCCTCCGTGCTCCCGCCCTCCTCGGGCGGCGGCGCCCCCTTGCCGCCGCCGAAGACGCCCAGAAAGTCCCTCGACGCCATGGGAGCAGAGCAGCAGCAGGCACCAAGAAACCTCACTTTCCTCCAGAAATATCGTCACCCTCTTGCACGTTCTCCAAGCAAGAATCTCCCGGAACAGTCATGAGTTCGTGCCTAAAGCCAAAGCCATCGCTAGAGCTGCTGCCAAGAACTCGCATCCAAGCTCCCAAACAGAGGCGCGCGGTGGGTTAGTCCTCCTCGCGAAAGATGGTAATTCATGCGGAGAGAAGAATGGGGCGAGAAATATGGAGTGGGATTTGCTTTGGCCAGTGGGATCGAAGGAGAGATGAGATATACTAGCAGTAGAGTGGAAGAACGGAGGAGGAGATAAGAGGAGAAGAAGCAATCCAGACAGACAGATCTGCTGCTGCTGTGTGTGTGTCCGGGTGATTGGTGGGAAGAAGAGCAGAGCAGGAGAGGGGAGGGACGTGTCCGTCTCATTTTTTTCTCTCCACTTGCTCGTGTTAGTGTACGATTAGTTGATATAGTTAGATAACCGCAAGTAGATAAATTATTTAGGGGAAGGTGTCCGCCTCGATGAGCGCGGGAGGGTGAGCACGTGTCGGGCGGCGCGCACATGCTCAGGAGCCGAGCCGAGCCGATGGCACGTGTTGACACCGGACATGGTTTCACTATCACTAGATAATAATACTAATCCGTTGGTAAAATGGACATGTTTATACTGGAAACCCGCAGCCGCAGGAGACCTACGTACGTATTCTAGCCGGACTGAAAAACTCTCGGAACGGCTCGGCTCCGCGGCGCGTCACAGCAGATTTCGTTCGCGTCCCGTCTGTGCGCAGGCAGGCAGTGGTGCAACTTGCTCCGCCCCATCACGACCCACGTGGCGGCACACCCAACACGAGCCCATAGGCGTCGCGTTCTCACCAGTCACCACCACGTGTCGCACGACTTGGCTTGGCCCTCGGGTAGGCGACATGAGCATCTGGGCACGCGCACGGTAGGCCGAGGGCACCTTCAGCTGCTTGTCCCCACCTGTCGGTTTCTTCCCTTGGGATGGTGCACAGGGACTGACTGGAGCCACGTCACCGGGCCCCGCTCATCATTGCGCTGTCAACAGGCACAAGGAATTCGATTGCGTGGTTTGTATCAATGCGTTTGCGTTAACTAACAGCTGCATCTACATGTACAAATGAAAACCGGCTCGACGCTTAAAGCATGTACAATGGTTGACAAGACAACTTTATCATAAACTCGTTAAGTAATATAGATACAATGATAAAACATGATGTATAATGCTTATTTTTTTAGTCTTGTCCCTAATAATCAGATATCTCTAAATATGTTGTGAAACAAATTGTGCTAAGAGATCATCTCTTAGTTAAGAGAAGACAAATCTCTTTTTCGCCTCTCTCTTCCAACTCAGTAACTATCCTACCTACGGGGCATGGCTATGATAAAATCATTGTACATACCCTTATTTTCGGGTTAAAAATAGATTAAGCAAATGAGAGAGAAACACAAAACATGATAAAGTGGAGGAAATGGAATGCGGTGTCCACTGAAATCTCACACTTAAAAGGTCCAAGAAATTGAGTATGGAGCATTAATCACTCGTTCGTTTTTTTTAACGGGTCTCGAAGGACCCCGAATATGGTACATTAAAACTGAATAATTACAAGCCAATTTGCAACAGGACACTAACACATGTTGAAATTACAACACATTCCTGTAAATATGCAACAAGGACCCTAAAAGCTGGAAAGAAAAGCAATCAGGTCCATGGCCATCACCGCTAGATCGACACTGTAGCCGGCCATCATCCTCTCCATCGGGGAACCTGCCACTTGGGGAAAGGAAGACTTGGAGCGCCGACGAGAAGCCATCATCCGGCTTACAAGATCGATGGTCGACCAGGCCATCGTGGGTGTGCTCCCGTGAGCAGATCCTGCAGAACCATCACCTCTCTACGCGTCTCCACAACCCAAATCCATGGCACCATCCATGTCGTCAACATCCTCGGGCTACAGGAGGTGGTGACATGACAACTCCATCACTTCAAGTGGTTTCGTCCCCAACAACGGTGGAATTAATTTTGGAATAGAGATGGTCCAAGGACCCGATTTTGCATTTTCAGTTTTGTTGTCAGGGTCCTCCTTGCAATTTCTAGGTACCAATTTGTAAATTATGTTTTCTTGTGTCTTTCGGTGATATTTTGTTGTCACGGACCTTATCTATTGGAATAGCCTGGGTTCTTATGGACCAATCCATGTTCAAAAAGAAAAAGAAAAATATCTACACTATCATCATCTAAGCAACCAATCAAAGCTATTCCCACAAGATACAAGTATTGGTTGCTTTTACACAATTTTGATATCCCTAGCAAAATAAAATGCATGACAAAATTATAGAGAAGTGATCTGGAATAATGATGATTATAATTATCATCAACGCTCCCTAAATCTCAAGAGATCTGTTAAGCTCCATTTGGTTTGAGATGATCCTAAAGCTTAAGAAGGCATTGTAAAATTTTACCATAAAACTCACTTTCTTGTTTTCGCCCATGGTCGCTTCGCACCTTCACCGAGATGTGGCGTTCATTGCCCGTCGAGATGTGCTTCAACTCTCTTATTGTCGTGTACCTTATTCTCCTACTTGTTCCTCTTTACCCTTTCTCATCCCCTCTTCTTCCTCGTATGCCAACTCGTTACTGTTTCAACGATATGCGAGTGTTCCTTCACGCGCTAAAACAATGCTCTGGGTGTTCGCCAAGTAGATGTTTCGTTTGTTCGAGTATGTGGGTTAGATAGATATGGTGCTTTATGCGGTCTATCGTCACACTGACGGCAAAGCAAACATTTAAAAAAAATGCTCTTACTGTTCCGGAAAGTCTAGAGAATGCTACATATGTGTTACATATTTGACTTAACACGAGAGTACTACTCCTACTTCTTAGAGCATCTCCACCGGGGGTGCCTAAATTGTGTCCGACACCACCTGTTTGGAGACCAAATTGCGGGGTGCCAGACACATGTCCGGTGTTTTTTTTTTGCGCCTCCCACACCGGCACCCCCTAAAGGGCTAGACACCAAACACAATTCAAACAATCAAATTTGAAAAATGACTTAAATTTCATTCAAATTTTGTTATATATTACAATATTTGAACGAAATTTAACCTAAACCTAACTAACCTAAATCTAGTCGGACTGGGACAGATTGTCCCAATCGAAGCCGTCGCTCTCCTCCTCGTCGGTGTCGAGAAGGATGATGTTTGGTGACGACGAGCCGGCGCGGGAGGTAGAGGCGCCGTCATGCTGCGCATAGGAGGCGTCGGCGCGGGAGGTAGAGGCGACGGCCGAGGTGGAGGCCGAGGCCGCCATTGCCGCCGACCTCTCGAGAGCCTGCATTAGCTCGGGGGTGTCCCTCTCGAGCTCAACGACCGACGACGTCAAGGACCAGGAAAGCCCGGGGCAGTCGCCGTCGTGGACGTCGTCCTGCAGCTCCGGTGGCACACCTCGAAGCCCGGCAGAACCACCACGGGCTTGACGTCCTCCGGCTCCTACTTGACACGCCGTGTCCGCGTGTCGTCGCGGCGGCTCCCGCTTGAAAGTGCATGGTTACCCCCATGTGTGATTTTGATAATTAATGACAATCTCTATGGACTAATATTTGTCTTGAGCTACTTGTAGGTGTGTCCATTTGCATTGCTTGATCTCCATTTGTTGGAGTCAAGGCTACGGGAAGAAGCTATATGTTGATCAAGGCTAAGTGCAAGTTGATCAACATCCAAAGGTATTTCTCCATGAGCATGAATGAAGTGAAGGATCCTATGTGGCTCGTGGAGGATGGCGTCTTGGTGATCGTCATCAAGATAAAGGCCAAGTGAAGATATGCCGAAGAGTGCTTCTCCCATATTGTTGTATGGGGGAGCAACATGTGAATCTTCACCAAGCAAAGCGCAATCGAGAAAGGTGGTGCGTCTTGAGAAGATGAAGATCATCTTCTGCGACCTCAAGTGGTTTAATGCGCAAGGCTAATGTATGATCTTGATAGGGTTTCTATTTTACCGGTCTCATGATGTTAGTTGAGATACCGGGTTATAGGATAGATAACCGTATTATCAAGAGGGGCTCTCTACCGAGTATCTTGATCGTATCGTTCGTGGAGAGCTCGAACCTTTGCATCCTTGCAATCATCTTTATTGGTTCTTATTTGGCTCTTATCATGGTGTGGTCTTGGTGCTTGTCATGACAAGGCCAAGTTCACCGAAAACGGTTTTCATATGCGTCTCCTATTGCGTTTTTTTGGTTTCGGAGGTTTATCGGATCGTCTTTCTTAAAGAGGTTTTACCTCTCTCCATTTGGTTTTATCCTCCCTTGTTGGACTATGATGTTTTTCTGTATATCCTTGTAGAGCTTTTCGTTGCGAGTCCAACGAGCCCAAGATCATCGAAAACGGAGTCCGGATGCAAAAGATATGCCCGTTTTCGTTTTGCTCTTTCTGCAATTTTTAGTGGGGCGGAAGTTCCGGCCCGGAGGCCGGAAATTCCGTCCCCCGGAAGTTCCGGCCAAAGCACCGGAAGTTCCGGCCCATATTTTCATCTGAGCTTTTTTGGCTAAGTCTTTTTGGTGTTTCTCTCTGTAGGGGTTCCGGAAATTTGCCCCGAAATTTCCGGGGGCCTGGAACTAGAATTTACGGTTCCAGGAAAATTTGGCTAAGTCGTTTTCGCGTTTTCTCTCTGGAGGGGGTCCGGATCTTTGCACCGGAGGTTTGCTCCGGAAATTTCCGGACCACCGGAAGTTCCGGTGTACGCAGCGGAAGTTCCGGCCCCTGGCCGAAAGTTCCGGTACATAACACCGGGAATTCCGGCCCCTCGCTGCTCCAACGGTCAGATTGGGGGGGGGGGGCTATAAATAGCCCCCTTCTTCCACAAGAGTTGAGTTCACTCTCTCTCTGCTCCATTGTTGTAAACTTGTGAGCTTGATTTCGCTCAATCCCTCCAATAATTCTTGCCCAAATTTAGGGATTCAAGAGAGGAGATCTAGATCTACGTTTCCACCGAACAATCTCTCCTCTAAGTGAGGGGAACCTAGTGGATCTAGTTCTTGGAGTTCTTTTGTGGTTCTCCTCTTTGTTCTTCCTGTCTTATACCCCCCCCCCCCCCCAAAGCATTTGTTGCTTAGTTGGAATTTGAGAGTGAAGGATTTGACCACTTAGTGTGTTCTTGCCTTTTGCATTAGTTGCATCGGGTTGTGCTCTCCATGAAGATTCGTGGGATTGAAGGTTGAGAAGATTGTTACTCTTGGGTGCATTGTGTTCCCAAGAGCTTGTGCCTCTTGGGTGCATTGTGTACCCTAGACGGTTGGTAGTGCCGCGAAGACTTCGAGTTGTGAAGTTTCGGGCAAGGTTTGGGAGCCCCCGATTAAGTTGTGGGTGTGTGCCCCAAGATCGTTGTAAAGGCTCCGGATTCTCCTCCTTGAAGGATTTCTATAGTGGGAGGTGAACCTAACCCTTGGGTGAGGTTCATCGGAGAATAGGGTGACGTCTTTGTGGAGTCTTGAGTAGGCCTTTTGTGGCGAGCTCACACCCCTCCAACGAGACGTACTCCCTTAACAAGAAGGAACTCGGGAATACATTCTCGTCTCCGCGTGTCTCGGTTATTCCAATACCCGAGCTATTTACTTATGCAATTTACATTGTGATAGCCTTTGTGCTTGATGTCATATATATTGCTATCACCTTGTTGCTTGCCTTGCTTAGCATAAGTTGTTGGTGCACATAGGTGAACCTAGTATATTAGGTTGTTGGCTTGTTAATTTAAACACCTAGTTTTATTCCGCAATTATCAAGCCTTAAACCGAAAAAGTTTTAATCGCCTATTCACCCCCCCCCCTCTAGGCGACATCTCGGCATCGTTTGTTCTTTCAATTGGTATCAGAGCCTGGGATCTCTTGTTCGGCTTTACCGTCTAGAGAGTAAAGATGTCGTTTAGAGGATTAGTGCATGATCACACTTTTATATTCAATGGCACAAATTTTAATGTTTGGAAAACTCATATGCTTAGTCACTTACGGGTCTTGGACCCCAATATTGAGCGTATCTTAGATATAGGTCTTTCTCCTCCAAAGGATTACGAAAGTACGACTTTAGAGGATGAGAAAAACTTATATCTAGATTCTCTAGCTTCTAATGAGTTTTGCAAATTTGTGAGTGTTATAGTTTTTGAGTCAATCATGCCTCTCCGGAACGCTCATGAGCTTTGGACCAAGCTTCAAGATAAATATGGAGTGACCAACACTATTGAGGATGATTGTTCTCCCTCCACCTCCGGCCGTGATGAGTTCTCATCTTCGTCCACTTCACCAATATGTGATTTGTTACAAGGTAATGATATGGTGAGTGGTGATAGAAATTGCTTTGTTGATGGTGAATATTCTATTGATTATAATTCATCTCTATCTCATTGCAATGATCTATCTTTGGATCTAAACACACATAGCACTATAAATGTCATACATGATAGTGTTGATAGTCCGTGCATATCATCTAAAAATTACTTGTATAAATCTCATGATGATATGCTTGCCTTATCTTGTTGCCATGATAAAAATGCTTGTGTTCCCTCTAATCCTTGTATTGGCAATAATATAGAGGAAACCCAATTTTCTATGGAACAAGATGTGAACTTGAGTAGTTCTTTAATTAATCGCTCATCGTCATCAACCATCTTTTATCTTATGGCTAAATCTTCGAGAAATGATGATGATGATAATAATAATAATGATGATGAAGAAAATAATGATGAACTCCTTCATAATAAAGGTCTAATGGTTCTTAAGGCTATTTCAAAGAATAAAAATGCTTGTGATAACCTTTATGAAATCATGAGCACCCTTGTTGAGCGAGGGGATACTATTAAGGCTTTAGAAACAAGTCTTGAAGAAAAGGGTAGAATTGAAAGAGATGATGCTATGGAAAAGGCATCGTTAGAAGATGCCCTTGAGAAAGAGCATGAGACTCAGGTTTCTCTTGAGGAGAAACTTGAATCTATTCAGGAGTCTCACAATGAAATAATTGCTAAACTCATTAAAGAACGTGACCATGCAATTGCTAAATATAAAGTCACGAAAAAAGAAAATGCTAGCTTTAAGGAAGAGCTTGCCAAGTTGTCTTCTTCCATTCCTAATGCTAATGATGCTTGTGCTACTAACCCCACTTCTTGTGAAGCATCTATTTTGAAGGATAATGTTGAGCTAAGGGCTCAACTTGAGTTGCTAACTAGCAAGTATGGGAAGTTGGAAGAAAGTCATGAAAAGCTATCTAGCTCTAATGATGATCTTCTAGCATCCTATGCTTGTCTAAAGTTAGCTCATGAGGCTATCACTACCAAGGTAACATCTTGTGAGCCTCATGTGGACAATGGCACAATTTTATCTAAAAATGCTATATTGCCATGTGCTAGTCCTAGTAGTTTATCTACTCATAATGTTGGTACATCATGTGATGAATTACTTTCCTTGCCTTGTTGCTCTAACAATGATGCATCTTCCTCCTCTAGTACTTGTGTTGTCACTAACCATGTAGAGGAAAGAAATGAACTCAAGGCCCAAGCCACTTCTATGGAGAAAGGCTTGGAAAAGCGTCATGAAGGGAAGAGTGCGCTTGACAACATGTTGAATGTGCAACAATCCCCCAATGACAAGAGTGGACTTGGATTCAACTCCAACAACAAGAACAAGTCCAAGGTTGAGAAGAAGAAGAAGGGCCAAGTTCAAATCAAGAATCCTGCCAAGATCATTTGCTTCAAGTGCAAGCTAGAAGGGCACCATGTTCGGGATTTCCCAATGAGGAAGAAGCCTCTTGGTGAGAAGCAACTAGGGAAGCGGCCTCTTGTTCAATGTCATGCTCCACCACGAGTTGAACAAAGGTCACCTCGTAAGAATACTCAAGTGAATGCTCCTCATGTTGAGGAGCCTATTAAGAAGAAAAAGAAGAGTCGATGTTGCTACCTTTGCCGTGGCAAGGGTCATTTTGCTTCTTCATGCACTATCGGTACCCTATCCAACTCCATCTTAATTGATGATGTTTATTCACTTAGAAAGGATAGAGTTGGCAATGTGTTTGCCAAGTATGTGGGAACTCAAAGTGGTGTCAAGAAAAGAACCATTTGGGTTGCCAAGCCTATTGTGACTAACCTCTTAGGACCCAACTTGGTTGGGGACCAACAAGCTCAAACTTGATCAATAGGTTGTGTTGGAGGATATTGGAGACTTGGCTACTTTTGAAGAATTAAGGGATCTTCATGGTTATATTTCCTCAAGCCAAGTCAATTGGAATATATTGCTCTTTCTCATATCCAATGCTTTCTCCTTGCGGTAACTTGTATTTAATTCATATATACATTGAAAGTTGCTTGCTCCCTTGCATGTGTTAGTTTTGTTCCTAGCATGTGCTTGTATATGATATGCTACTTTACTACTTGTCTTGTTATTCAAGGTTGTGTATGATAGTTGTGTATCATGTATGTGTAACTTTGTGTTGAGCTTTATTGGATCTTGTGTGGATTTCATTTGGCTCTTTGAGATATTAATGAACTATCCCATTTCGGGGGAGTGATATGCTTTGTGCACTTCACAAACCTAAAAATGTGTGTACATGAGGCACACCACATAGTATTGATATTTCAATATTATCTAGTCACTATGTGGTATGTCATATTCATGAGAAATTCAAATTCTACAATGTCCATTAATTTTTCTAGTTGGTTTTATTTGCCTCTTGCTTAGATAAAATGAATTATCACATTATGGGGGAGTAATAAGCTATGTGCATATTACAAATCCATAAAACATGAACATTTGAGGTTTGCCACTTAGATTTGATATTATAAATTATCTCTTTCCTATGTGGCATGTTGGCTCGAACAAGTTCCATTTTTCATTTTGGTTATCCTTTGGCTCTTGTTTGTGTGAGTTTGCTTGGTGTGGTTTTTCTCTAATATGCATTTCCATATATTATGCGAGAAACCATTTGTTCCATATTATTCTAACCATGGCCTTGCTGGTTGGTTTGAATAGTTGAAACTACCAACAAACTTTATTGAAATATGGTGTTTTAATTCTTATCTCTTGCCATATGATTTATCATGTGAGGATGAACTTGTATATCTTTACTCACCGGGAAAATATTTCCTTATACTCATTGTCCTTGGACAATTGATATTCACACTTTTGGTAGAATATTTTTGCTCATCCTCATATTGGATCTTGCGTTTAATTGCCTTATTTATTGCCAAGTGTTTTTGTTTTTACTCCCTTTGTCTTCCTTGCCTTTTGTATGGGTCCTATTTTTCAATTGGTAGTGTTTAGTGTTGGAAATAAAATATGGAGAGTAATAATCCCGTGTGCATGCATTTTTCATTCAAATGCAAATATCAAAGATAATGCATGAATCTTGGAGGAGCATTCCTTTTTATTTAGAACACTATCCTATCTATCAATATTTGATCCTTTCAATTGGCACTTAATTTCTATCTTTTGTGTTTATGGAAGACACACCTTTTTCTTTTGATGCTTTGTGCCATCATGAAAAGTGTAGAGGGTGTTTGGTTTATTTGGTGTAACCTTGCTCTCTCTTGGGAGTTTGCTTTCTCATTCCTCGTTTGTATTTTATCTCTATAGAATGAGAATATCCTTTGTGCATGTTTCTTTCTTTTTTCTTATATGCTCATTGGCCTTGCCTAGGTACCTTCAATTGGTATTAATTGGAATTTAACATCTCCTCCATAGATATTTGTTTCAATTGATATTTATTGTGGGAGTTTTGATACCTTATTGTCTTATTTTACTCTACTTGATTCCGGTCAAGTATTATCCTCTTCTTGGTATATTTTCTCCTAGTTGGTATCTTATTTTCAATTGGTGTCTTATCGATCATGTGTTGTTTTGATTCGATTCCTATTGATATCACACTTCATGTGTTGATGTGTTTTGGATTCAATCATATGTTGATTTGATTTGTCCTAAATCATGTGTTGATTTGGATGTTGATATAATTTGGACAACCTTTTTGTGTCACACTTTGGTCTGCTCTCTTCTTGGTTTACTTGGTGTTTTCGTCCAAATTGTATCTCGTTTGGTTCTTGTAAGTCTATGCATGCATATTTACTAGTATATATATTTTATGGCATGCTAGTCTTCCTTGATCTAATATATAGGGTATGCTCCACAGAATCCTAAATCGGCTAAGATGTGCATGAAATTCAATCTCATATCTATATGCACATATTTATGTGGAGTATGTCCTATATATTGTAGTTGATCTAACTACTATGGGACCCAATGAGTTTGGGAACCATGTTGTGCTTGAATTATGTTTTAGGTACAATGGAGATGCATTGGATGCTTGCCTCATTCATAAGGAAGGTGTTCTCACCATGTGATTATTGGAGTCAAGCTTTGATGATAAACAAATTCTCATCTTCTTCAGCGTCAATGTATCTCGGTAACAAGTATCTACCTCATGCATACTTTTTTAGTCTCAACCTTGTGTAGGTTGCTTCTTAGCATGAAAGATTTTATGTGCAATTGTTGTGGTTTTGGCTTATTTCCTTCATTTGGTATATCTTTGTGATATTTGTGATGAATTTGCAAAAACCTTTTCTTCAATTGGTATTATTTCCTTGTGATACTTGTTGCCTATCTCAAAGCATCTCCACTATCTCTTGTTCCCTTAGTGATATGTGTGATGTCTTTGATATTTTTTGAAGTTCATTTATATACAATGAGATAAATTTGAGCTATGTGCTATGCTTTTAAGGAATAATCTCGTTTGTATATTTATGACTTACTTTTGGATACCTTGTTCTCTTCTTCTCTAACCATTTTGTATGTACATGTTTCTTTGTGGATGTAAATCATCAACGATTTGTCTACTTAGAAACCTATACATATGAGAGAGGTCCCTTTTAGTTGGTATCCTATTTCTTTTGAGCTACCTTGATTTTAATCTATAATTCTTTGGTGGCTCCAAATTTGTTTCATGAGTGCCTATCTTAATTTTATTTCCATCTTTGCACACTCATGTACTTGTTGAGATTTTCTTTTACCTCATGCTTACCATGGTGAGTATGTTGATTTTTATTGGCTAAATGCTCTCACTAGGTTCTGGCATTTTCAATTGGTTTTAGTTTCCAATTGGTATCCCTAAGCTTGTGAACATACCCTTTTAAAGATCTTATTTTTATCTCGGTTGGGCCTATCTTAAGTTGAATCTTTAAAAATTGGTATCTCCTTATGGCTCAACCATATCTTTGGTGCAAGTGCTATGATTTTCTTTTGCTTTATGCACACTTGCACTTGTTGCGTGTTTTAGATGATTTTTGGGGGAGCGAGGATTCCATATTTGTGCACTCCTCAATAGTGCATGAATATTGGGGAGCTTCTCCATTTTTATTTAGGACTCTCGCTTTGGATCTTTTCGATTGCTTTTCTCCTTTGTGGAGATATTTAGAATGATTTCATCTTTTTGCAATTTTTCGATCCTCAATATAGTTTGAATCCCTCTAATTATTCGTCAATGAATATGTGCATTTGATTTCACTCATATCTTGAGAAATGCACACTTTATGGAGGAACTCATATTATATTGGCCTTCTAAATTTTTCCTCCAATTTCGGCAATCGATGCCAATGGGGGAGAAGTTTAGAGGGGTTTAAGGTAATTTGGGTCTTATGCTTTTGTTGCATTTGCCTTTAATGCATTTGCATCCTTGCTTGTTTGTCTTGCAAGGTTGCTTAATTCATTATATAAACCCTCTTATAAGGGATTGTCATCAATTACCAAAATGGGGAAGATTGAAAGTGCATGGTTGCCCCCATGTGTGGTTTTGATAATTAATGACAATCTGTATGGACTAATGTTTGTATTGAGCTACTTGTAGGTGTGTCCATTTGCATTGCTTGATCTCCATTTGTTGGAGTCAAGGCTACGGGAAGAAGCTATATGTTGATCAAGGCTAAGTGCAAGTTGATCAACATCCAAAGGTATTTCTCCATGAGCATGAATGAAGTGAAGGATCCTATGTGGCTCGTGGAGGATGGCGTCTTGGTGATCGTCATCAAGATAAAGGCCAAGTGAAGATATGCCGAAGAGTGCTTCTCCCATATTGGTGTATGGGGGAGCAACATGTGAATCTTCACCAAGCAAAGCGCAATCGAGAAAGGTGGTGCGTCTTGAGGAGATGAAGATCGTCTTCTTCGACCTCAAGTGGTTTAATGCGCAAGGCAAATATATGATCTTGATAGGGTTTCTATTTTACGGGTCTCATGATGTTAGTTGAGATACCGGGTTATAGGATAGATAACCGTATTATCAAGATGGGCTCTCGACCGAGTATCTTGATCGTATCGTTCGTGGAGAGCTCAAACCTTTGCATCCTTGCATCCTTGCAATCATCTTTATTGGTTCTTATTTGGATTTTATCATGGTGTGGTCTTGGTGCTTGTCGTGCTTGTCATGACAAAGCCAAGTTCACCGAAAACGGTTTTCATATGCGTCTCCTATTACGTTTTTTGGTTTCGGAGGTTTATCGGTTCGTCTTTCTTAGAGAGGTTTTAGCTTTATCCATTTGGTTTTATCCTCCCTTGTTGGACTATAATGTTTTTCTGTATATCCTTGTAGAGTTTTTCGTTGCGAGTCCAACGAGCCCAAGATCAACGAAAACGGAGTCCGGATGCAAAAGATATGCCCGTTTTCGGTTTGCTCTTTCTGCAATTTTTAGTGGGTCGGAAGTTCCAGCCCAGAGGCCGGACATTCCGGCCCCCGGAAATTCCGGCCCATATTTTCATCCGAGCTTTTTTGGCTAAGTCTTTTTGGTGTTTCTCTCTGGAGGGGTTCCGGAAATTTGCCCCGGAAGTTTCCCCGGAAATTTCCGGGGGTCCGGAAATTCCGGTTCTTGGTCCGGAAGTTCCGGTTCCAGGAAAATTTGGCTAAGTCGTTTTCGCGTTTTCTCTCTAGAGAGGGTCCGGATCTTTGCATCAGAGGTTTGCTCTGGAAATTTCCGGACCACCGGAAGTTCCGGTGTACGCAGCGGAAGTTCCGCCCCCTAGCCGGAAGTTCCGGTACATAACACCGGAAATTCCGGCCCCTCGCTGCTCCAACGGTCAGATTTTTTTTGGTGGCGGGGGGGGGGGGGGGGGGGCTATAAATAGCCCCCTTCTTCCCCATGAGTTGAGTTCACTCACTCTCTCTCCTCCATTGTTGCAAACTTGTGAGCTTGATTTCTCTCAATCCCTCCAATGATTCTTGCCCAAATTTAGGGATTCAAGAGAGCAGATCTAGATCTACGTTTCCACCGAACAATCTCTCCTCTAAGTGAGGGGAACCTAGTGGATTCCCCCAGCGCGTGCGGTCGTACGCCGCCACCTCCTCGTCGCGCTCCCGGTGGAGGCGGACGAGTCAGGCGCCCACGTTGTTGGCGGCGTTCTTCGGCTGGTTCTGCTCCGCCTCCGTCATCCTATTCCGCCGCTCGAGGATGGCGAGGCGGAGGCCTTCATCGCTAGCGGGGAGCGGCGGCACGGGGAGCCCCCGGCAGAAATGGCCCACTCCTTGGGGAGGCGGCAGTCCGGCGGGCAGAGGAGCCCGTACTGGTGGAAGATCTTCACCTCCGGGACGTGCAGGGTGGCGCCCCAACCGGGGATGTGGTCTGGATCGTTGTTGTTCATGGTGGAGATCGCGAGCGGGCGGCGATGGAAGATGAGAGGGAAGGAGATCGCGAGCCGGCGGAGATGGGGTGTGGATCGCCATCGCCACCCCTCGGCCTCTATTTATTCACGGGCGGAGGGCGAGCGGGGCGGCGAGGCGTTCGAGGGGGAAGGCGTGCAGACCGATGGGCTGACCGCCGCGCCGACGCGTGGCCTGGCGGGTGGGATGGCGCCGCGTTAATGCGGCGCGTAGCTGTCCAGTCCCGTCGCCTGCATGCTGCACCGGGGTGGCGTGGGAAATCGGCGATATTTATGCCCGCATGCGTGCCGGTTTCCTACCACGGCGCCATTAATACGGAGAAGAAACCTCTTCGTGTGGCTGACGGGCGGGCCATATCTGTCGGAGCCTCGGGCCGGACAGTTTCCGGCACCGCGAATGCAGCCCCAAACTTTGGACGCCCTGTTGACGGTACCGGACAGGTTTTGGACTGGACAAAGGCTTGCGACCCCCGGTGTGGCCTGTTTTTCTATCCGAGACACTAATGGAGCTTTAGGGGCGCTATTGCGATCCCCGGTGGAGATGCTCTAACCCATATAAACGGAGGGGGCGTGATTTTTGTGTGCGGAATTTCATTAGAATAATGATTGAGCGAGTAGTGACACCTAGGATAAAGCAAAAAACATTTTTGAGATCGTGACTCTCTTACCATTCCAGCGTTACGTAGCTTCACCGCGATTGATTCCCATTCGTATCAACGGAGCAAGTTGAGCAAAGGACAGCCGTCTAGTCTGACCAGCGACTGCCTCCCGGACCATACGATCCGCAGATGTCTCTTTCGCAGACAATGCGCGAGATCGCCGTGGTGGGGAACACAATCTTTCCTGGATCGCGTCTACTTGATAGCTGCCTGGCTTGGCCCTCAAAAGAACTACTGTATCTTTTCCCTGATAGGTGCTTTCATCCCCAAGCCTTTTACGGAGTAGCTACGATTTTTTACTAACCTATCTAGAAACCTAACCGCTTTCTTGTCATAAATTAAAGCGATGACAGTCTAGGATCATATCTCCTGAACAAATGACAGCAACCCCGTTTTCTTCCAAGGAAAAACGGCAACATCATGAACTTTTCCCTGATTAGCGTCTGCTTTCTCACCTCCGAATCTCCGATCGACACGTAATTATGTTTTCCTATCAGAAACCAACTAATTTCACTTTATCAACAAAACTCACGTACCACTATACTTTTCACGTATGCTATCGTTAACTTGCTGTCTACACCAGGCTAGCTGCAAACCCAAACTCTCCCGACCGATCTCCAAGCTATTTATCTTGAATTTACCACAGGCATGTTGTATGATTGCGCAATCAAAAAGCACATGCAAGAAAAATGGCATGAAGACACCACGACTGGTTGTGGTCCTATATCACTCCATAGACACCACGAACTTTTTTTTTGACATGTCAAAATATTGTTTCCGATGGCAGGGACATATACTCCCATGTGTCGAAGTGAATTTCCCACATAAAATGTGGTCCATCACGAGCGCAGGACCGGCTTAGATGTATGACGACCTTGGCCCAGGCCAAGGGCCCATATCTGGGAGGGCCCATTACCGGCACCGCGTTATGTACACTTCTTGTTTTTTGAATTGGGCTAAACAATTTGCGAAGCGGCCGAACAGCCAATTTGTGCGCAAATACACAGGAATCGATCCATCGATCGTCGTTTCGTCTCCAGAGGGCAGATCGCCTCAGCTTTCAACCTCCAGGGCGATGCCCGCCCGCCGCGGCTCCGCCGACGTGACGTGCGGCCGTGCCCGTGCCGCCGTGGTGATCGACGCGACGCTGCGCCGGAGTGCCGGACGCCCGCCGGCCCTCAATCCCTCACCCTACTCCTGGTACTGACTGGTACGTTGCCTATTGCCTTGATCGGCTGATCGCTTGACAGGCCTCCTGGTCCATGTTTGATTTGGGGATTTCGGTGTCCATGCTTGACACGCCTCACACCTGCTCTTATAGTTTATTTAGAAATTATAATTGATAACAAGATTGTTCTAGCTTAACCTCAAATTACAATATTGACGCCCTGCTGTACACATATTGTTTATTTTTCTTTGATCTGATCCCTTTGCCTGATAGTTATTTTTAAATTTAGGTGTTACAATGACAAAACATAAGTCAGGTGCTGAGAAAAGGAAAAAAAGAAAAAAGGAGAATGAACTTATTGAATCACAAAGAGGTGCTTTAAATAGGTATTTTCTGGCTGCAAGTAGTGTTGACGTCAATAAAAATATTCAAAGGCAAGAATGTGAAGTTGGACAAGATGAGGATCATAATTCAAATGTCGATCATGAGGTCAATGATCAGTCTTTTGAAGACAGTAAGTAAGTAACTAACTAACTACTGTCGATTTTTTGCAGAAGTAAGTAAGTAACTAACTAATGCCCGGAGAAGCTTTTTTGTGAAGCATTATTATCGATGGACTCACTCAAATTTGTTCTTATTTGAGGTAATCAAACTAGCAGGAAATATTTTCTTGCTATATTTTGCTACATTTTTTGTCTTCTATCGATAATATGACATTATGTAAAAAGATATGGTCAAATGTCAAGTTTAATATTTTAGCCATAGGGGCCATCTCATCAATTTTGCCAAGGGCCTTGTAAAATTTAGAGCCGGCGCTGCACGAGCGTATTAGCAGCTCTGTTAAGTGTGGGATTTTTGTACTTATTCGTAGAATTTTATTGTTGTCCTAAATATACTACCAAATCCTATTTTTTTTAAAGGAGGATAACCTCCAAGCTTGAATCGATTATGCTAACAGTTATATATTATTTATTATTTAAAATCTAGTAGCCAAACAAAGTTGACCTGGAAAAACAAGTGGAGACCTAGGACCACACTTAGCTTGACGTGGATCTGCCCCTTCATTCCAATGGAATTTAATAACTATAATTCAAAATCTAAAGGAGAGTCCTCACAAATTTTTCTGAGGATCCAAATGTTTCAAAGATCTTTTTCTCGCATGGGAGCGGCGTTCAGTCGAGAACTCGCTGTCATCCACATGGGAGGGGATGCACATGTTATAACACATAACCGGCTCCCTCCGGTAGACAAGCATAATGGTTGAAAAATATTGGTTGAAACATATTTTTTCCAAATTCAACAAATTTTACTCAAATCAGCAAAAATGATAACTTCATTTCTATAGTCTTTATTTTATTTCTTGTTTGGGCTTTATAAAAATGTAATAAGTTGGCTATGTGTATCATTAGCGTTTTTTATAAGTTGCCCCTTTACCCTTTCATTATACAAAAAAAAAGGCCGGCTCTACCCTCACCTCACGATAAATTCTCCCAACATGTGCTTCAAGGAAATGAAATTAACATGGAGATCTATTGATGTGAATAAAGATGATATATGCAACTAAATCAATATAAGGCCATTTCAAAAGAAATGAAAGTGAGGCAAAATATGAGTGCGGACGAACAGTGCCCGGGCACACCTACACCCTTTTTTTCTCGCGAAATTCAAAAAATAGTAAAACATGAAAAAAAATCTGGAAAAAATTGGGTGCATATGTATACAAGTTCTTCACACTCGTGTAAATTCTCATAATCAAATGATATTCATATGGTCTGTGCAAAAAAGACAACCCGAGTTGTCAGAAAAAAATTTGAATACACATGTTTTCAATGTCTTATTTTGTCTTTTTTGCACAGAGCGCATAGAATGTCATTTTATTCTAAAAATTTGCACAGATGTGAAGAACTTGTATACATATGCACCCCATTTTTTTCAGATTTTTTAGAAAAGTTTTACTATTTTTTGAATTTTGCGAAATCCGAGGGTGCAGGTGAGCTCGGGCTCACCTGCGAGTTTTCCGGCAAAATATTTGCATTTTCACTTACAAAGAATAAATTATCCAAGAAAACATGGCGAACACCAATACAACTAGGACAAGCCCACTAGAACACAACCAAGAACAAGACCACTGAACATAATCGGGGTCAAGACCACACAATCTCCCGACGTGGAGGACAACACATAATACGCCTGGTGACACTCACAAACCACCAGGGAACCAACTCTAGTGAGACTAGGTGGTCTCATGGGCGAGGCGTTTTGGCTCCCGAGCTCATATTCTCCTGAATAATTAAAAATAATAATAATAAATTAATTAAAAAAATCTGAAAACATTTGGTGATGAACATATATATGTTTTATACATTCCTTTTAAATTTCATGAGAAAATGACATTTCTGCTGCTCTCTGCAAAAAAGACAAATCAAGTGAGCAAAATGAGATTTAAAAATTATATTTTCAGTGCAGTGATTTTGTCTTTTTGACACAGAGAAGAAATGTCATTTCCTCACAAAATTTGACAGGAATATAGAAAAGATATATATGTTCGTCACCAATTTTTTTTAGAACTGTTTAAAAAACTTACTATTTTTTTCGGGTTTTTTATTTGCCTTGGAGCATATGAACTCAGGAGCCAAAGTGGATTTCCGTGGTCTCATACACTTGCTAGAAAGAAGACGTAATGATTGTTACTGGAGTAGCAGACCTAGGACGGCCCTGCGTAAGTGAAGAAGACACTCCACAAGAATTATGCCAATGTGATACAAACACGCAAACAACCATCATCGGGGGAAACCTCATCATCCACACGGCAGAAGGTCAATGCTCTCAACACTACCAAACTTATGGGGCTGCCGTATTGACATCCGGTTGATTCGCTGCGCCCAACCCATACAGCAAACACCATCTTTTGGGACTACGGTAACATACCACCACTCTTTTTCGAGCTGCAACACCGCATGACCCGATCACCCGAATCACAAGCAGCACATGGTGATTCTCGATGGGCCAGAGCTGTCGTATCAACATAACGTTCAAGAAACTTGTATGCCCTTTTCTTGGTCAACGCTAAATTCTAGTAACTCAAGTGTCCTTACTGATAGCAGAATTAGTTCTTGGCAATCAAGATCACTAGGTACACCGCCTTGTTATATTTAAAGGCATCAATTTCCTAGTCATGTGTGACTACTAAGCCAAGCCCAACAACATGTTCCAATCAGTTTAAATCAGAAACACGGTGCCAATGTCGTGTTTGGTTGCCTTTTTTTTAGCGGAACGTGTTTGGTTGCCTGTAGGCATTCGAAATACCCTTCCCACTCCAAACAGGCCCAGTGGAGCCTGTTGCGGTCAAGCCAAGTTTCAAGCCATGTTACGCATCACGTTTGGTTGGCTCAATTGCATCAAGAGGCCTTTTCATACATGGCGTTTGGTTAGTTGCATGCGAGGAGAAATGGCTATGACGATGCAATTATACCATGTTTGGTTGCTTGCATCCTATGGTTATGGACACCTCTTATCTCTATAGGTGACCTTAACATACTACACCATCATACACAAAGATATCAACCTACGAGCTAATAAATTTACCGTCACAATAATTGGAACTAAATCCAGCCCTGGCTAATACAAATGGAAATTCATCAATACATTCCTAGCTACTAAACAAATGAAAGTTCGTCACTAAAGTTTGACAGTAAAACAAAGGGAAGTTCATCAATGAAGATCAAGGGGGAGTTCATGAATAGAGGAAAGGCATTATCATCATCTTCTTCTTCGGAGATCCTTGTGGTACCTCTCTCGGGTGTCAGCCCCCATTATCTCAACCCACTCCATCGTCTTGCACTTACAAGCTTTATTGTCATGTGATTTGATACCATGGCCACTGATGACAACAATCTTATATGTATATACCAACTCGCTAGGACTCCAAGCATGAAGAGTTGCAGCAAGTGGCTCTTTCCCCACAAGGATGACTTGGTGTTGTCGCGACAATGGGGGCACCATGAGAGGGACATGGTACCGATTAGAGGGTCGACATACCTTGGGTAAAGAGGGAGGGGGGGGGGGGGGGGGGTGGGGTCGCCAAAGAACTCAGCGAGATGGAGAGAGACGCTAATGAGAGGCGATCATAGGCGACTACCAAGAAATGGTTGTTGTTGTTTCCTGAAGATTGATATGTGGTCATGGATCATTAATTCCATTTCTAGGACAGATAAATCTTATCTTTAGATCGTACTTAGCAATAATGAAAGGTTGTGTACATCGAGCTAATGCAAAGGCTGCGGATTTACCCCTTCTCAAAAGAAAAAAAAAAGGTTCCAAGGCCAACCCCTAGGAGCCAAACCAGATGTTGGGGTTTTGGTATGGGTTACACATCAACTATTTAAACTCGGGGCAACGATCTTGTAGAATAATTTTGAAAAGTACACAAAGTTTATTCTACTGCATTGCATATTTTCTACTGTATTCTCGCATCTTAGAAGGTTTTACCAATAAAGAAGCTGGTATTATTAGCCTTAGGTTTACATTTTATGGCTTTAAGAGATGTACCTTTGAGTTAAATCTAATATACATTTGGAAAACGTCCATGGTGGATGCTGAAATAATGCTTATGGTACAATTACCAAACCTAAATTCCTAAATTCCTAATGTGCGCACTAACAATGTTAAACCAAACCTAAATTCCTAATGTGCACACTAACAATGTTAAATCATCAAACGGCCAAGACATGATAACTAAAATGAGAACCCACGACTAGTCGGTGCAAAGATCATATAACAATATTTTATTCATATTGGAAGCTATACTATCACATTATCATGACAGCACAAGGATACTTTTATTCAGAAATGCTCTCCTTGTTACGGTATCTTCCCACTCCCGAACCCAAAATCCGGGGGCATGCCGGCGATCACCTTCTTCACGGACGGCCTCGCGAGCAGCGCCTCCCACCAGGCCTTGACGTGCGGGTACGCCTCGACCACCTCCGCGTACCGGGTCGCCATGAAGTACCGCATGAAGGAGAAATGACTGAGGTCCGCCAGGCTGACGAAATCCCCCGCCAGGTAGCGCGAGCTCGACAGCTTCGCCTCGTACACCTCCAGCGACTTCTTCAGCTTCTCGATGCTCTCGTCCACCAGATCCTGGTCGCACTCCCTCCCCACCAACGGGTTGATGATGACGTTGAAGACGACGGGCCGGATTATGGGCTCCAGCTGGTGGGCTTCCACATCGACCCAGACGTCCACCATCGCGGCTTCCTCCAGGCTGTCTGATCTTAGGAGCTCCGGCCTGTATTTGCGGAGAATGTGCCTTGCGATGGCCCTTGATTCTGGACCCGAAAAATAAGTTCATTCGAAATGTAGTTAAACCCAAATTTTAAAAAGAACAGCTATAGACGAAGATAAAAACTCAAAAATGCTGATGGCTTACGGTAAAGCGTCAGATCGCCATCCTCCAACACTGGGATCTCACCAAACGGCTGCAGAATGGAAAATAGTGTTAGCTGACGCACGCAGCTCACTCTGTTTCTTGCTTCCAGGACAACAGATCCGGAGTGATGTCAAAATGAGACAAGCAGGGTGAACTCTGAAGAAGCATACATACGTTTCTGGCGAGGTGCTCCGGCCGTCGGTGGTCGCCACCGTTCCTACTCATGGGCACGAGCTCGTACTCGGCGCCGGCCTCCTCCAGGCAGACGAGCACCCTCGCCATCCACGGCGACACAGCCCACCCGTACAACTTCATCGGCCCCATCTCTGTGAGGTGTGACTGTCTGTTTTTTGCAATGTAATGCGCTTATATGTAGCGAATGGAGTCCGGAAGTCCTCAATTTTCTAACTAGCAGTTGGCAGTGGTCAAGTTTACCTGAATTTTTTAGGCAACACCGATCGTCACTGCTTGCGTGCGCCAGGCAGACGACGTCACTACTACCGTCCACTGCCTACCATGACCTGAATCTGTTGATCTGAACTATAGTTGTAATATTGTGCTATGTCTAAACATACTACGTATGATTGATTATAGGTCAAATATAGTTTATATGCAAGTTCATGTGAAAACAGAGAAGAAACAGTTTTTTTTTTTTTGAGGTTTAGAAGAAACAGTTTTTGAGTTCAGCCTTTTTGCAACCTTTTTTTTGTATATACTAGAGTTAGCTCTTACCATGTTCCCTCATGTAATTTGCAAAGCAAACCAACCACGAGTAGATGCGCGGCAATAAATAGAACGGTTGTACAAAATCTCAAAGGCTGCCAAGTGTATGGAAGCCCATGAAACTGGAATGGAAAATCTGTACTATTTCGACGACGCTTCATAAATAAACATGCGGTTGCGATGACAGGTATAACATGAATGCGCTCCCGCAGTTCCGATCGAACAAGGTTTAATTTTGACACTAAGCAACAAAAGCCACCGAAACGACCAAACTCATTGCAGTGCAAAAACAAAAAACAAAATTCCGAACAATGCTCTCCTATTCTTCTTAAGCTACCCTGGAAACTGGCCAGGGAGCGCCTATGCAGCAGCCGGTGTTTGCTTAGGACCGTCGGAAGGAGGTGTTTGCTTAGGACCGTCGGCAGCCGGTGTTTGCTTAGGACCGTTGACACGGGCATATCCCCCGTTTGCATTCTGGAAGGGCCGTGGCTGATGGAAGCCATTCCCCTGGTGGGGCCCTCTCTGTCGGAAGTCGTTCCTTGTGTTGAAGTAACCATCATCGTTCCTCCGGTTGTAGTGATTGTCATCCCTCCTGTTGAAGTGATCGCCGCCATCATCTCTCCTGTTGAAGTGATCAGCACCGCGATAGTATGCATTGTTGACATAGCCACCTCCCTGTCCTCTGAAATTGTGTGCACCTCTCCCATACTGAAAGTGGCCACCTACGCCACCATTCGTGACGACACCATTCACAACTGAAGAAAGAGTTCAAGTTAAATATCTCATAACAAATGCAACTTTCAGCAAACAAAATCTCCAGAGAAAATAAATGAATCATTTAAATCCAAGATGCATAGTACCAAAACAGAACAAATCGCACAACAACAAATTAGATAATAAATCAGGAAGGTTACCTCGCGTACTAGTTCGCTTCTTCTCAATGATTATCTTTTTCTCAGCAATAAAAATCGGAGATCCCTATATCACAATAAAACATAATGATTAAATCCTCTATATCGATGACATATGAAGATAACTGAAGAAAATGCGAACCTCAATTGCTGCTTGCATAGATTGCTGAGATTCAAATTCAACAAAGCCAAAGCACAATTCATCATACTGCAGCAACAAAGTAAGAGTGTCAGAAAATATAGCAAAGCTGGAACCAAAACCAACTGTTACTAACCTTACTGTTCCTAACTTGGATGCCATCTGGTTTGACTGCACCAAATTTCTTAAATTCTTCCCCAACCATTTTAACCGTTGAACCGAAAGGCAAACCCTTTACAAAAATCGAATAGCCTTGCTCTGCAGGGAAAAACAATGTTATCAGAGATATTATTAATGTCTATAAAGGACTGCATATACTAAATCAATAACCAACCATCATGAGAAGTGCTGCTTTTGGTAACACTCGTGCTAGCTGGAGTGGTTTCAGCAGCCTGCAAAGGTTTTGCACTTCCATCAACAGCTTTTGTCGGAGGCTTGGACACAGGTTTAGCAATCTTAGGTTTGACAGCTGGTGGGACCTCCTTATTTTCCTTCACCTACAAGTGAGTAATGAGTAAGAACCTAACTACGAAATTTAAAAAGTACGGTTTAGTTCACAAAGCTATAAGCCAATTCACTTAAAATTGGACTAGGAACATGGAAGCGATACTACAGCAAAAAATAAAATAGAGAACTTACAATTGATGCATAAGTTTTCTTAATGGCATCCTTCTGAGCAGAAGGGGGAGAAGCAGAAATAGGATGTTTTTTGGGAATATCCTTCTGAGCTGGAGGGGGAGAAGCAGCAACAGGGGTCTTTTTCACATCCTCTTTGCTAGGCTTCACAGGTGCCACAACAGTGACATTGTTTTCAGCAGTTATGGCATTAACAGTGGGTTTATTTTCAACAGTTTTGCCGTTAACAGTGGGGTTCAGAAGTTCCCCGCCTGCAACATTATTCTCCACTAGCACCGGGTCAGCGGTCAAACGCTCCACCACCGCAGCTGGAGTAGTATCTGCTACCCTTGAATATGTTAGGGAACATATGATTACAGATAATTTATGAAACAAATGCAAAATATACTCAACCTGATACAGCAACAGATCCATCCTTCTGATTTTCTTGATTCCTTTCTGGTAACAATCTTAATATATCATTGAGAACAAAATAGCCACTTTCTTGAGGCGCAAGGAAGAATGTCTGGGTAAATGTTTGGCAAACATCATCAGAGGTTAACGTTAAGGATCCAGTTACTACAACGAGGGCACCACCATTGAGAGATACTGCATCTGCAGTCTCTAACTTGGTTACGTATTTGCTGAAGTCCATGGACACAATTTTTTTGTTGATCTCCTGTTCAAAGAGACAACAGGTGCAAAAATAAGAGAAATTAGTCCAGGTTAGAGTTGAACCAATTGTAGCAACAAATTCCCGTAGTTGAACTTACAGGCAATGTTTCTACGTATTCCATGACTCCATCAGAACCTGCCCGGCCAATCGTACTGCCATCTTGATAAAACTTATGCACCTGGTCTGGTGCCGCGTTCAGAAGATGGTAATATTGGTCGACAAATGCTTTGCAAATCTATTCATGAAAATATGTCAATCAACAATGGTACTCCCTCCGTCCCAAAAAGGATGTCACAGATTTGTCCAAATTTGAATGTATCTATACACTAAATCATGTCTAGATACATTTGAATTTGGACAAATCTATAACATCCTTTTTGGTACGGAGAAAGTATATTATTATTGTGTATAATAGCTTGTTCACATGAGAGAGAAACCTACCACTTCGGGACTGGGTGTTGTAGCTTGGGTCGCCATTGCTGAAAGGAAATTTGTATATTAATTCTTAAACTGAAAGTAATTTTCGATAAATATAGAAAGATAGCAAATTATTTATATTGGTAAAAGAGGATTATTAAAAGGCCGACAACAAATAAGGGAAAACATTAAAGTATGTTAACAATTAAATTTTTAATCTGATATAATCCAATACCTCACAAGAACTACAAATCCAAATACAGCATTAAGAAATTAAACACTGACCCTAGCAAGATTACAAAAAGAGTGGGACTACAGTTTCAATCTACTCTAAGAATTGTAACAAAAGGCGGGTGGCATGAACCAGGCATCTAATCTAACCCATAATAGTCCTACTCCATGACACGCCCAGATAACAAAAATGATTTGGACAGCAATAGCGAACTCCGAAAACTACTGCTCGCCTGGAGGTCTAGAAGCGAGTACCGAAATCTTGTACCAACACAGAACCTAAAATCCGCGCAGGGCAGCAACCAGCGCTGCCGCAAGGAAAGGGGCCGTCTCCCCGCCAAATCCACCAGCGATACGGATCAACCACGAAACGATTACCGTAGGAGATCGACACCACAATCGCGCATCGCATAGATTGAAGGGAGTATAAGACGTAGGGGCAGGGGGCGACGATAACTTACGATCGAGGGGTGGTTTCGCCGGCGCCGCCGCGAGACGACGTCACCGGCGGGAACGCGAGGGTCGGAAACCGAGGAGGCCGGCGGCGAATAGCTTATGCGAGGAACAGGGGATCGATTGTCTGCGGAACAGAGGGAGCGGGGGAGGGGTTTAAATGGCCCGGCCAAGGGTTTAGTTGTATCCGAGCTGTGTTGCGTTTCCTAGTTCCTTTCCGTCCGCGGTGCCCTGCCTCGTGCCGCTGACGAGTGGGACCACCGAGCCTCGGGGTGGACTTGGAGGCCGGCTTGGAATCGATCTCTGTGCGAGGAAACCTGGAAACCGAGCAGGTAATTAAAAAAACAAATCCCTGTAAAATTGCAAGACAGGATCCGCTTCCCATAAAAACCTGAACTTCCTTGCGAAAATCAGCTCGATTGGAAAGTCCAGCAGGACGCGATACGATTTGTTGACTAAAACCTGCACCGGATTTGTTTATACGGCATATAATAATGAAAAATTGCAGCACCAGGCCGGCACGCCGGGTGTTTTGCTGGCGGGTACCCGCTGACTAGCCCAACAATGAAAATCATCTCAATTCTGTGAAGTTTAGTTTTTTCTTAACGGTTTTGTTAATTCTAAATCGACCGAGAATTATCTAAATCTCAATCGCCTCCTTAACTATTGGATTTTATGTCGTGGTTCGTACTATTATGTGAGTTGCACATGTTTTAAAACTGTGTGCAACTGACTGAGATTTAGTTAATTCCCAGTCGCCTCCATAACCGCTAGATTTGTGTCATGATTCGTGCTAGTCTGTGAGTTGCACATGGTTTGCAAATGTGTGCAACTGACTGAGATTTAACTAAATCTAAATCGACTGAGAATTAGACACTCCTTTTTCTTAAACACCAACTAAAGTTATTTAGGGGCCCACTTAGTCGTGGAAGACGCTTTCCAATCTTCTCAACTTTCTTGTAGGTTTACATTCCTAAAAAAAACTTCTTGTAGATTTTTTCCTAAATGTGATGGCTCCATTTTTTTGTGAAAAGGTCAACCGATCTATTAATCATCGATAAGAGTACAAAGAATTCTAAAAGTAATAAAAATTACAAATAGATCTTTGGACCACCTAGCGAGGACTACAAGCACTGGAGCGAGCCGCAGGCACGCCGCCGTCCTCACCCCTCCCTCACTGGAGTCGGGTAAAGATTGTCGTAGAAGAGCTTGTTGCAGTAGACAGACGGGAAGTCGTCGTGCTAAGGCCCCAAAGGACCAGCACACCAGAGCAGCAACCATCACCAATGATGACAATTGTAGACCAGAAGAGCCAGACCTGTAACCAAACGAACGAACACGAACACGAAAATGGAACGGATCCCAGAAGATCCGCCGGACACACAACTCCACGCGCTCTCCGCCGACGCTTGACGCACCACCGGAGTGAGGATAGGACGGGGAGGACCTTATTCTGACTTTAGGTTGTCGCCGTCGCCACACCATCCCGAAGAAGAAACTGAAATAGCCTAAAAAAGGAAACAAGAACCTTCCCGCCGGCGAGAGGCCGCGGTCAGCCACACCTTCGAGGCCCGAAGGGCCGCCGAAGGCGGGAGAACCGGCAGCTTCGCTGGCAAGAGGGATGAAGAACCTAGATGGGATCTGTTTCCGCCGCCGCCTCCTGGGTCACGAGAGGCGTAACTGTCAATGTGATGGCTCCGTTGATGTACTTGTGTCCAAAACACATCCCTCTCGAGATCTAGCTTGACCCCAAACTAGAGCCGTAAAAAATCGACATTCTAAGGTTGCCAGCGAGTCCGGAAGACCAGTCCATCATACTTATTTTTTTAGATAGAAGGCACCAAGTGCCCAACTTTAAATTAATAAAGCCCCAACGGTCAGAGTTTTACAAATTCTTACGAACAGCTTACAGACAACGAAAAGCAACAAGCCAACGATACAACAATGAAGCACAACTAGATCTTCGAGGTCCTTGTCCAGCCCCGCGATCCGACCGTAGAGGAAGTGGAGTCGATGAAGGAACGTTACAACGGAAGCCCATGCCGTCGTTGGCACCAGGGTCAAACAATCTCGCAACATCGAATCTGTCCACCTCTATAGAAATCACCCTGCTTTCTCGCCCTGGATCGAAGGGCGACGCACCGTCGAGAGGTAGAATAGCTCACCCTGAGCACACGTGGACATTGACAAACATGGTTGCCATGGAGGAGATTGGGCATTGCCGCCGCTACTCACGAACAACACCGCCACCTGCAGCACCAACCACAAAGCAAGACACAAACTGTCGGGAGAGATCGCCACCGAAGATGCGGAAAATGATAGGCGACGAAGGCAGCACACGGCCAAGACTTAACACTGACTCGACATACCAGCAATGCTGCTACCATAGAGGGGAACCCTTCCCCTCTCGCCCAGGCTCGAGGGTGTCGACCCACCGGCGAGCAAGCACCTCGGAGAAGCAGAGCACCAGGAGCACTCGATCGGACACCGCAACACAACACAAAGAAGAAAACTGCAGCAGACTACCAACCATCCCTGACGAGCTCGACTACCAGCCCCGTTGTCTCAAGGCAACGCTTCGATGGAGGGAACGACACTAGAGCGGTGCCGCCGCCCAAAACGAATTTTAGGTTTTCACTCGAGATATGCAATATAGGGTGGAGAGGGGATGTACCTCGATGTCACCTTCAGGAAGGGGCACGACGCGCGCAACATCGTCGACGTCATGGCCGCCACTGTCGGCCAAGGGTTTCCCCCGGTCGGGAGCCCCACCCTCCAACTCCATCCACCAGCCATCAGAAGAGGTAGAGCCGCACCAAGGCTGAGGAGGAGCGACGAGCAGAGTAGGAAGGCGCAGCCATCTTCAGATCTGGCACCGGAGGTCCAAACGGGGCGACCTCAGCACCACGAGCACACCCGCCGCCATCTCGCCGCCCTCGCAGCCAAGGCACACGTCCAGCAGCACCGACGCCCGCCACCCGCCTCCAGGTCGACGTTTCCCCCACCTCGCAAGGCCGCCGCCTCAGAACCAGGAGCTCTCCACCACGGGGATGGAGCAGCGACGGCCTCGCTGCCACCTTTATCGGTGGCCACGCGAGCTTGCCCACGGGCTACTTCTGGCGGTAGCGGGACGGGGAAGGGAGAGGGGAGGGGAGATGGAGGTGCTAGGGTTTGGACCCTAGGATCCACTCCGAAAAGGTGACACGAGGGAGGGTGCAGGGACCATGTTTGACTTGCGGTCCATCGTACTAACAATTGGCATTCAGAAAACAAACCCTTGCAGATCTATCGCTAGGACTCTCAAGAAGTGGTGTCGTTGAAGTTGAGACCCGCAATTCATTGTATTCAGCTTCACTTCCCCTCCCATCGTTTTTTTGAGTTAGGATACATGACTGATAGGGTGGATCTGACTAACTACAGATAACAACAATTTATACACCATCTTGCCTATTTTCTGCAAGATTTGGAAAGGTCTATAATAGTGAAATGCTAAATTGCACGTGATAAGCCCAATCGCCCTCGACAAAGTGCCTTTATGTGTGATGTTTATCTGCTTGAGTTTGCATGCATTGCTACTGATGCAAGAGGTGTTGCTGCAATGTTTGGTTCATTTTTACGCTCATGTAACCAGTGTTGCAAGTCGAAAATGGCACAAGATTCGAGGACATCTGGTCCAAAATGTTGTGGTGTCTGTCCATAAAGCACTTCGAAAGGATTTCACTGCACCAAATAGAGCTTACATAGTGTAAAGTAAATGGTGGTGTTATACCAAAATTTTGCGGAAGGGATCCGCTAGGCCCACTGTTCTTGGTAAGAACTAACGAAGAATCATAGGAACCCTTACAAATCCTACATACAAATAATTGATGACATGTAGATGAAGATATTTGGTGACATTTGAACTAACTTTGTTTCTATCAAATCTTGACTACTTGGGATAACTGAGCCTCTCCTCAACTCTGTGAACTGTTGGTAGGGAGGTGTTTTTTGAGCATCAAACATTCCTATATAATTTGAATTAATGTGTGCCTCTTGTTTGTATGTTTTTCTCCCTCTTTAGTCCTTGTTGACATCAATTATGTTCTTGTTTCACTTGGGGTCACCTCTCTTTAGTTCTTTCTTGGGTATATGTGGGAAATGCATGATAGAGTAAAATAGCGAGAAAATCATTCAGCGGATTTTATGTGTTCCTCTCGTTTATAGCTCCACATGGATTTTAGCTAGGAAAGCGAGAACGACATTCATCATGGTTGCGAAGAACTCCATTTCCTATCCTATCACTAGTTTTATTCATTGATTCATTCAATATAAGGAGTACATGTTAAGGCAGAGGCAAATGATACGACCCACGAGACAAGGTTCATGAGCCAAGACCTAAGGAACTCATACATTCTTAACAAGGATTATTGAACCAACAATGACAACCTAGTTGCCAAGATTACAATTCAACTACTTGGTACATAGGGAGCCAACATTAGGGCCAGATCCTATGTCAGCACTAAGACTTCATCCTCTGGTAGAGGACCCTGGTTGCATCGGGGAAGTGTGCGGCGGTGTCATCTGTGGAGCCACATGGATTGGTGGGAAGTCAGTGATCACCTTCTCCAACGCCTTCACCATATCTTTCACCTCTGCAAGAGCCCTCTCCAACTCTTCCACTTTGCTCTGCAACTGCATGATTTTTGCATTCTTCTCGCTGCCCAAATCTGTACATGGATTACCTGAGAGGAAACTGTCGATGACAGATTCGGCAGATGGGGTGCCAAACGAGTACACCTCCCCATTTTCCGATTCTAGGACGATGGCAGTTCTTGCTCCGGTGAGAGTAGTGAGTTCGAACGCTTCCTTACAAAGCTCTTCGTACAACTTGTTGAAGGTGTTGGCGCGCTTGGCATCATTTTCAATGTACATGGGAGGCGACCTCTTCAGCATCTTTGAATGTTGAATTTCTAGGTTGCAACTTGAATGTGTAGAGAGAGGGTTGTGTTGTTGACCATTATATAGGACGAGAAAGTCTATACAACATTTGCTGCAATTAACACATTATTTGTCTCTAGTGCTCATACATTTATAACAATTAAGAATGTCTCTTATATGTTCCGGCGATAGTATGGAAGCTATTAATAAAACATAGTTATCCTTTGCGCACATTGTAATCGATAAGGATCATGTTTTGGGTGTGTTGTTCCTTAGATTTATTTATCAAAATAAATCATCTGTTCATCAATTTAATTCTGAAGAAACACATTATCAACCAGTCTGTTTTTTCTTCTTTTCCATAAAAAACTACCATTCCCACCACGTTGACTAAAACCTCTCATCAACATTAGTGCTTGAACCTTGCGTTTCCTAGAATCGTTAAAGTGGGAAAGATAAATAGCAAAACTCTATCTGGAATATGAGGTAAACTTGACCAAATCCACATGGACAAAAACTGTTATAGTCCAAAGCACTGCACACACTCCCACCCTAATATTTTTAAGATCATTTTTAGGAATGCCCTTGAGCCAATTTCCAAAAAGATTTAGGATATTTTTGGGTGGAGACAAACTGAATGACATGTGGACTATTCGCCAATCTGTTTTTGCAAATTGACAGTCAAAAAACAAGTGTTGTATTGACTCCTTATGGTCACAAAAGCAACACCCTTGATTTCCATTCCAAATTCTTTTTGCCAAATTATCTTTTGTTAAAATGACTTGTCTATGTAGGAGCCACATAAAAATCTTGATTTTCAGTGGGACCTTTATCTTCCAAATATATTTACTTGAAAAGCGGGGCTGGTTATTGAGTAGATCTAGGTACATAGACTTAACCGAGAAAATTCCAGCCGAGGTTAATCTCCAAACAAACACGTCTTGTGTGTTTGATAAATTAAAGTGCATCAAACGGTTTACTAGCTCAAGCCATTTCCCCCATCTATTACCTGTTAAGGATCGGCGGAAAGTGATATTCAAAGGTGTGCTTGATAAAACATTAGCCACCAAAACTTGTTTTCGATGGACAACATTATAAAGCATTGGATATTGCTGAGAAAGAGGTGTAGCGCCTAGCCATGTATGTTCCCAGAACCTTGTGTTCATACCATTTCCCACTTTAAAGGAACCTCTACTAATGAACTCTTCTTTAATTTTCATAAGGTCTTTTCAAAAGGGGGAATCAAAAGGCTTTACCGTGACCTGAGTCAACTTTTTGAGTGTAAATATTTATTGTGAATTAATTCTTGCCATACCCCTTCTAAAGATCCACTTACCGAGTAGACATTTATTTTTTAATTCTAGGACTTCTACACCAAGCCCCCCTTGATCTTTTGGTCTACAAATAATTTCCCATTTAGTTAATCTATATTTTCTTTTTTGACCATCACATTGCCAAAAAAACGCGACCTGAACATGTCTAATCTCCTGCGAACCCCTTTTGGAATCTCAAGAAAGGAGAGCATGAACATAGGAAGACTAGTGGGCACTGAATTAATTAAAATTTGACGGTCTCCATAAGATAAAAGCTTCCCTATCCAGCTACTTAACTTTTTCTCGAAACGGTCCTCAATAACCTTCCACTCACAATTCTTGAGTTTGCGGAAGTGTATTGGAATACGTAGGTAGGTAAAAGGTAGGGCTCCCGAGTCACATCCAAAAAGCTGCATATAATCATGCTCCGCCTCCTTAGCATTACCAAAGCAAAAAAGCTCACTCTTATGAAAATTTATTTTCAACCCAGATAATTGTTCGAACATACACAAAACGCATGCTCCATAAAATGATAGTATCGTCCGCATACTGGAGGATAGACACCCCACCATCTACTAAATGAGGGATCAGACTAGCGACTTGGCCATCTTCCTTTGCCCGATTAATTAAGATGGCTAACATATCAGCCACAATATTGAACAAAATAGGTGACAAGGGGTCACCTTGCCGCAACCCTTTACGTGTTTGAAAATAGTGACCTATATCATCATTAAGTTTTATACCCACACTCCCTTTGCTAACAAATTGATGAACCCATTGACACCAAATTGGATCGAAACCTTTCATGCGCATCACTTGTTGAAGAAAGGTCCAATTCACATTATCGTAAGCCTTTTCAAAATCTATTTTTAACAGGACCCCATCCATCTTTTTTGTATGTAACTCGTAAATCATTTCATGAAGAACAACGACACCCTCAAGGATGTGCCTGCCGGGCATAAATGCTGTTTGTGTGGGGCGCACCACGGTTTGTGCAACCTGAGAAATACAGTTTGTGCCTACTTTAGTGAATAACTTGAAACTCACATTAAGGAGGCAAATGGGTCTGTATTGTTGGATCTGAAATGCATTCTCTTTTTTGGGCAGCAAAATAATTGTGCCGAAACTTAAGTGAAACAAGGGCAGTACCCCTTTTTGAATGTCCCGAAACAGCCGCAACAAATCATCTTTTATAATATCCCAACAATGTTGGTAAAATTCAGCAGGGAACCCGTCTGGTCCCGGTGCTTTATTCTTTTTTTTTTTCCATTTGCATGATTGCATCATGGATCTTTTCCTCTGTAAACCCAGCAGTAAGAATTTCATTTTCTTGTGAGGACAGTTGCGGCATATCATGATTTTCAGATTCAAGTAAAGAAAAATTATTCACCGCCGGTGCCCCAAATAATTTCTTATAGAATTCCGAAATGTATACTTTTAAGTTTTCATGACCAATTATAGTACCTTCATCTTGTTCTAGTTGGAAGATCTTTTTCCTTCTATGTTTTCCATTGGCTACTAAGTGAAAATATTTTGTGTTATTTCCTCCTTCCTGAACATGTCTAACCTTTGCCCGCTAAGCCCATTTCGACTCTTCATCTCTTCTAAGTTTAGCTAAACAATCATTCGCCACTTTCAGCCTTTCTCTTTCAGATTTGGTTAGAGAGACAACTTCGGCCTGCCTATATAGTAGGTCAATTAGATGCAGCATCCGCTCCTTCTCTTTCTTATAAACACCACTCAAATTCTTAGCCCAACCTCTTAAAAAGCTTCTCAAGTGTCTTATTTTATTTTGCCAACGTTCTATATTAGTTGCCCCATGAGCAATGGACTACCATTCCTTTTTAATCATCTCCACAAAACCATCTGTACGTAACCAAGATAATTCAAAAGAAAACTAAGACGTATTCTGATATGGCTAAGGTAGTCCGATCTTTCGATGAATAGAGATACATCGATTCTAGTGTAGTTCGACCTTGGCGATCCGACTTCCACGTACTAGTACGCAGCGCCAATGCAATCGCTAAACCAATCTCCGGGAGTTACCGATCCTGCAGCAGCACGATCAGCCTGACCAATAGGTCTAGTTCTACCTGCGATCGAGGAACAAGTAAGAACCAAAGATGCAATCACGTAATTACGGATGAAGTATGAGCTTTATTGAAAAGGCGGGATTCTGTAAGCGGTCTTGATCTGGTCGTTGGACACAAACCGAGTACACGAAGTTGCAGCAGTTGGCTAACTTTTAACTAAACAAAATCCAAGTCTAAACGCTGACCTAAGGGGGGGTATATAAGGAGGAAAGGAAGGGGTTTTGGCCAGCCAAGAGGTGGTGGCCGAATCCAACCCTAGGTGGACTTTCCTCCCTCAATACAGACTCTAAAAACGCACTATTAAGTCTGATATGAAATTACATGGGCCCTGGCCCATAAATAAAGGTGGCGCAGCACCATATGTGACTATGGACAAAAATATGAAGTATAGGCATGAATATTTCGTCCAAGTCCTCAATCATCATAGTCTCCATTGGCAGCGTCATCTCCTTCCTCATGTGCACTCCTGCTGCCATCTCCATTGACGTACATGCTCCATAACTTGTCCCTCGCGTCCATGCTTGGTCCATCATTCCTAAGAGAGACAAACACATTTGATTTAGGCAGCATCATATTCTCATGAATATTAGGAGTAACTTGTAAGAACGAAAGTACCTGTTGATTAAGTTGACGTGCACGAGATCTAGTCATAGGTCCTTGTAATGTAGGTGGTGTAGTAGTGGCGGTTGCACTCCTTCTTGAATTGAAGTCGTCCTCGACGCCATCTCATCATTCTCTCCCAAGTATGGCTTCAAATCTGCAATGTTAAATGCGGGACTAACCCCAAAATCTGCAGGCAACTCAAGTTTATATGCATTATCATTTATTTTCTCTAACACCTTAAAAGGACCATCAGCTCGTGGCATTAACTTGGACTTGCGCAAATCAGGAAAACGATCTTTGCGCAAATGTAACCAAACAAGATCTCCAGGTTCAAACACAATTTTCTTTCTCCCCTTATCCCCATACATTTTATATTTTGCATTCATGCGTTCAGTATTTTCTTTAACAGTGGCATGCAACTTTAACACCAAATCAGCACGTTGTGTAGCATCTAGATCATTTGGCACCGATGATGGAAGAGGCAATAAATCAATAGGTGCATGAGGAACAAAACCATACACAACCTCAAAAGGACACATTTTAGTAGTAGAATGCATGGAACGATTATAAGCAAATTCGATATGAGGCAAGCATTCTTCCCACTTTTTTAAATTCTGTTTTAAAACAGCCCTTAACATAGTAGACAAAGTTCTATTAACCACTTCAGTTTGTCCATCAGTTTGGGGATGACATGTAGTACTAAACAACAACTTAGTTCCCAACTTTTCCCATAAGCATCTCCAAAAATGGCTAAGAAACTTAGTGTCACGATCTGAAACTATAGTATTTGGCACACCATGCAAACGAACAATTTCACGAAAGAACAAATCAGCAATATGTGTAGCATCGTCAGTTTTGTGACAGGGAATAAAGTGTGCCGTTTTCGAAAATCTATCTACAACAACAAAAATACTATCCCTCCCCTTCTGTGTGCGTGGCAATCCTAAAACAAAGTCCATAGAAATATCCTCCCAAGGCACACTAGGAACAGGAAGAGGCATATATAAACCATGCGGATTAAGACGTGATTTAGCTTTTTGACAAGTAGTGCAGCGGCCAATATATCTCTCCACATCCCTACGCATTCGTGGCCGAAAGAAGTGTGCAGCAATGATGTCCTCCGTCTTCTTCACACCAAAATGACCCATCAATCCTCCTCCATGCGCCTCCTGAATCAACAAAAGACGAACGGAACTATCTGGGACACAAAGTTTGTTAGCACGGAACACAAATCCATCATTAAGGACGAATTTATTCCAAGTTCTCCCTTCTTTACAATTCTGCAATACATCTTTAAAATCTACATCATGTATATATTGTGCTTTAATGGTTTCCAATCCAAATATTTTAAAATCAAGCTGAGACAACATAGTATAGCGTCGAGATAAAGCATCATCAATAACATTGTCTTTACCCTTTTTGTGTTTAATAACATAAGGAAAAGACCCAATAAATTCAACCCACTTAGCATGACGACGGTTCAGTTTTGCTTGACTACGAATATGCTTCAAAGATTCATGATCAGAATGTATAACAAATTCTTTAGGCCATAAATAATGTTGCCAAGTTTCTAAAGTCCGAACAAGAGCATATAATTCCTTATCATAAGTTTAATAGTTCAGACTAGGCCCACTCAATTTTTCACTAAAATATGCAACAGGTTTTCGATCTTGTAATAACACACCTCCCAACCCAATTCCACTAGCATCACATTCAAGCTCAAAAATCTTATTAAAATCAGGAAGTTGGAGCAAAGGAGCATGTGTTAACTTATCTTTCAATAGCATGAAAGCCTCCTGTTGTGCATCGCCCCAAACAAAGGGCACGTCCTTCTTTGTAAGCTCATTCAGCGGCACTGCAATAGACCCAAAGTCTTTGACAAAACGCCGGTAGAACCCAGCGAGGCCAAGGAAACTCCTCACTTGGGTGACCGTTAGCGGAGTCGGCCAACTCAAAATTGCCTCAATCTTTGCGGGATCCACTTCAATGCCCTGCGCGGTAACAACATAGCCAAGAAACACAACTCGATCGGTGCAAAAGGTGCACTTCTCAAGGTTACCAAATAAACGTGCAGCACGCAAAGCATAAAAAACAACACGCAAATGAGCCACATGATCCTCTAAAGATTTGTTGTAAATCAATATATCATCAAAGTAGACCACCACAAAACGTCCAATGAAAGCACGCAAAACTTCATGCATTAATCTCATGAACGTACTAGGAGCATTAGTTAAACCAAATGGAATTACTAACCACTCATAGAGGCCAAATTTTGTTTTGAATGCTGTTTTCCATTCATCTCCTAATTTCATATGAATTTGGTGGTAACCACTACGTAAATCAACTTTAGAGAACATGGTAGAGCCACTCAATTCATCAAGCATATCATCCAAACGTGGTATAGGGTGTCTATAACAAATTGTAATATTATTAATAGCCCTACAATCAGTACACATGCGAGAAGAACCATCTTTCTTAGGTACCAAAATAATAGGAACAGCACATGGACTAAGAGATTCACGAACATAACCTTTATCGAGTAGTTCCTTAATTTGCCACTCAATCTCTTTCGTCTCCTCGGGGTTGGTACGGTAGGCTGCACGGTTAGGAAGCGAAGCACCCGGTATGAGATCAATTTGGTGCTCTATTCCTCGAATGGGTGGCAGCCCCGGTGGCATCTCCTTGGGAAAAACATCCGCATACTCCTGCAAAATGTTAGCAACAGCGGGTGGCAAAGAGGAAGGCATATCCTCAAAAGAAAATAGGACTTCTTTGCATATGATTTCATAACAAACAGAAGTATTCACATCCAAGTCAGAAATATCCAATTTGGTAGCAAGTAAAGTTGGATGTTTCAAACGAATTTCATTAGGTAATTTGGAACCGGATTTAGTAGTATTCTTATGTGGCATCACTTCATTAGCAACAATCTGGTTTTCACTCTTTTGTTTCTCCTGATTTTTTGCTCTACTAGCTCTAGCAAGATCATCTTTCAAAATATGTTCAGAAGTCATAGGTTTAAGACCAATTTTCTTTCCATCATGCATAAGAGTGTAATGATTAGTTCTACCATTATGCATAGATTCTTTATCATATTGCCATGGTCTACCAAGTAACAATGAACAAGCTTGCATGGGCACAACATCACAATCAACAAAATCAGAATATGTCCCAATATTAAAATGCACACGTGTAGTTCATGTTACCTTTAATCTACCTGTGCTGTCGAACCATTGAATGTGGTATGGGTGGGGGTGATGCCTTGTAGGTAGAGAAAGCTTCTCCACCATCTCAATGCTTGCTAAATTATTGCAGCTTCCACCATCGATGATGATTCGAATAGCACGGTCGTTCACAACTCCGCGCGTGTGAAACAAGTTGTGGCGCTGATTTTGTTCTTGGCTTAGCTGCACACTCAAAGTGCGATGTGCAACCAAGCTCCTATAATTATCAGCATCCTCAGCGCCCATGACCTCTATGTCCGGCTCAGAATCTTCATTATCCTCGTGTTGTGCAGAAATAAGCGCGAGAGTCTCTTCATCGTAATCACTTGCAGAATCATACTCTCCATCTTCGCGCACGATCATCACACACTGTGTATTGCACTCTCTCTCGATGTGACCATAACCCCAACAATGGCGGCATTGCACATCCCTTGTTCTTCCCGTGGACACCGAACTCCGAGCTGGCCCATTAGATGTTGATGGAGGACTCGGTGCCGGTGTGCGTGATGGTGGCATGCTGGACTTGTTGGTCGAAGGAGGAGGTGCAGAACCACGGGAACTAGCATCCGGTTGGCGTGGCGTCCATGAAGACGTACGACCTGCAGAAAAATTAGGCCTTGTCCGCGGTTGACGATCCTGCACTTCACGTTCAGCTTTGCAAGCAAGATGAAATAAACGGGTGATAGTATTGTACTCCTTATATTCAAGAATTGTTTGAATCTCCCTATTCAACCCACCCAAAAAGCGTGCAAACATAGCTTCATTATCCTCCATAATACCACAATGAATCAAACCTGTTTGCAATTCTTGATAATACTCTTCTACATATTTTTTACCTTGTTGCAAACGGGTGAGTTTTTGTAACATTTCATGCTGATAATAAGGAGGTACAAAACGAGTATGCATAGCATCTTTTAAAGCAGCCCAAGTAGTAGGAATATTATCATGATAAAGATGACAATGTTCAGACCACCAAACAGAAGCAAAGCCAGTAAATTCACAAGTGGCGGCACAAACACGTCTATCCTCGGGATACTGTAAACATGCAAAAAGTTGTTCTACTTCTATTCCCCATGTAAGATAAGCATCAGGATTATAGCGACCCTCAAAAGGTGGAATAACTAATTTCAGTTTAGCAACATGGTCGTCTTCGCGTACCTGCGCTTGCTGCCGGTGTGCAAGGTTGCGTGGATGTACATGTGGACGACCCGGTGGATAGTCGGCGTCCGCTGCGTATCCGTCAACATGCTCGACGGGATTGACGACATGGCCAGTAGCAGATGCTGCCGAAGCTTGATGGTCCTGTAGAGGTACACGACCTGCCCGTGGAACTGCGACGCCTTGCACCACGGGAGGCGGTATGCGGGGTGGCTGCAACTGTCCCAACAAGCGATCAAACTTGCCGGACAATTCAGCCAAGGTGGTGTTGACGTCGTCGAACTTGGCGTTGACGGTACCCTCCAAACCATCAATATTGTCCATAGCACCACGAATTCGTTCCTCAGTGTCCAAAGCATGGTCCGTAACCATCTTCTCAAAATGCTCATGCAGCTCCTTGTTGGTCATCTCGGTCTTCTCGTCCCCTGACATGATTAGTAGAAAACAAGAAACAAAGAGAAGAATATGTTCCTATGAACTACTAGGAAGTGGTGGGAGACACGCAATCCGTGAGGCAAAATACAAGTCTCTTACAAATTCCTTACCAAGCAGGAGGGCATCACGGCGACCACAAAGATCAGCACTCTGAAGATTGGACAAAGCGATCACCAGGCGAGGTACAAAGCACGTAGGAGAAATCTGTGGAGCTTTAGGACGGCTTTATACATGGTATAGCAATAATCAAAACAGGAGTGCAAGTTGAAACAATGCTCAACAACGGTACCGTGCTGGTCCTAGGCTAGACCGTACTAGAGACGCGAGCCGAAACACCAACGAAGTCATGACGCGGCACAACAAGCAACTCGAGTAAAGCTCGCAACAACTAGATGTAAGTGAAGATCACAGAAAACTAACAGGTACGAGAGGAAGAGGTACCCATAGCACAAAGCACAAGAGCAGTTTTTTTTGCTCTATAAAACGTGCGATGCGCTGAGAACGTCAGAAAATCACGAAAATGTCACTTTAATGGCACCTGTCTCAAAAGAATCCCTGGATTGAAAAACGAGGATAGGCTTGAATTTTTTTTTGAAGTGCTCTGAAAAGCATGCGAAATTTGTTTTTATTTTTTTTTGAATTGTCTATGCGAGCAAGAAGGAACCGAGATGAACTCTACCCGATGCTTAGACAAGACGGAAAGAATAGAAGACAAGACAAAGACGGGTGGGATCTTGCCTATTCCGTGTCGTGGTGGGATTCGACTTCTACCACAACTCAGAGAGGGTATTGGATGTGGAGGCGATGGTGAAGTGGATGGTGGCGGCGGAAGGCTTGGTGGTAAGAAGGCGATGGAGATCTGCGGTGGTGACTAGATGTGATCCGAACTCGAAACTCTAAAGGAACTAGACTCTACGACCAGCACTTTGACACGACGATGCAGACGAAGACTCAACAAAGCAATACACTGAAAAGATTTATGCAACAGGCCCGGACTGTTTTTAGGATGGGATGATCTAACCCTAATTTTTTTTGGCTTTTTCGTGGACTGTAGGGATGAAGAACAGATGCAATCTACACTAGTAAAACTGTAAATCTCACCGATCAACCTGAAATCTGATACCACTTGATATGGCTAGGGTAGTCCGATCTTTCGATGAGATAGAGATACGTCGATTCTGGTGGAGTTCGACCTTGGCGATCCGACTTCCACGTACTAGTACGCAGCGCCAATGCAATCGCTAAACCAATCTCCGGGAGTTACCGATCCTGCAGCAGCACGATCAGCCTGACCAATAGGTCTAGTTCTACCTGCGATCGAGGAACAAGTAAAAACCAAAGATGCAATCACGTAATTGCGGATGAAGTATGAGATTTATTGAAAAGGCGGGATTCCGTAAGCGGTCTTGATCTGGTCGTTGGACACAAACCGAGTACACGAAGTTGCAGCAGTTGGCTAACTTTTAACTAAACAAAATCCAAGTCTAAACGATGACCTAAGGGGGGTATATGAGGAGGAAAGGAAGGGGTTTCGTCCATCCAAGAGGTGGTGGCCGAGTCCAACCCTAGGTGGACTTTCCTCCCTCAATACGGACTCTAAAAACGCACTATTAAGTCTGATACGAAATTACATGGGCCCTGGCCCATAAATAAAGGTGGCACAGCACCATATGTGACTATGGACGAAAATATGAAGTGTAGGCATGATTATTTCGTCCAAGTCCTCAATCATCATAGTCTCCATTGGCAGCGTCATCTCCTTCCTCATGTGCACTCGTGCTGCCATCTCCAATGACGTACATGCTCCATAACTTGTCCCTCGCGTCCATGCTTGGTCCATCATTCCTAAGAGAGACAAACACATTTGATTTAGGCAGCATCATATTCTCATGAATATTAGGAGTAGCTTGTAAGAACGAAAGTACCTGTTGATTAAGTTGACGTGCACGAGCTCTAGTCATAGGTCCTTGTAATGTAGGTGGTGTAGTATTGGTGGTTGCATCTATAGCAGGGATGTCCTCATCATATTCCCTAGGTGTGGTTGTTCACCCGAGTCGAGAATAAGAGGTGTATGATCTGAACCTGCCCGTGGGAGAGCAACAACTGACACCAGAGGGAATTTGTGTTCCCATTCTACATTTGCCAACACTCTATCAAACTTTTCATAAGTTAGATTGTCCCTCCGACTAGCCCATGTAAATTTCCTACCCGAAAGAGCAATCTCTCTCAAGTCTAGGCTATCCATGATTGCATTAAACATAAAGGGCCATCGAGTATCAAAGTTATCATTATTTTTCTCCTCCTTTCGGTGAATAATATTAAAATCCCCTCCCACTAGTAAGGGGAGAGACTCGTTGTCGCAAATTCGTACTAACTCAGCGAGGAACTCATGTTTCTGATCATCTTGTGAAACGCCATAAACAGAGACCAGAGCCCATTCGAAGCCATGAAATTTTGACCGCAATTTGATCTTAACACATCTATCTCCATGTGAGACGTTATTGACGTGAAGAGTTGCGGAGTTAATCCCGACCAGCATACCCCCTGACCTCCCTTGTGGTGGTAGGCAGTACCAATGAAAGTCAAAGCCTCCTGACAGTTTGTTTAAAAAGGGAGCAGAAAATTGGGTCTACCGGTCACCGAAATAGCTCCACATCTAATTTTTAGATAACAGCCTGAATTTTGTATCCTTGTTATTTGTTATCATATCCTTAGTGTCGTTCGTTTCCTTATGATAACTCAACTTTTGCAAAATAGTTGTTTCAATAGGTTGCTGGAAAGGAACGCATGGTGCACTACGCGAACAACGGACGATCTGTTGTTGAGTAAGGTTCTTATTCGGTATCATTTCTTGTATTTGGAATTTGTGATGTTAAATTGCGCCCTTTACGTGTACCTTGGAGTTATGGCCCTAGCAGTGTGCCTCTTGCATTTAACTTCTAGCCTACTTCTTTTCCTAATTGTTTGAAAGGCCTACCAAGTCGTCCCAGATGTCTCTATACATTTACTTTACCCTTGGATTACCTGCTAAAATGCCTTCTAGCTTCCTGTATGATGATTGAGTGCATTATTAATTTACCGAGTTACATTTGTGATATGAGCTATTTTTCATAACTAGGAGGATGCATGCTATCAAAATTTATGGAAATCGGCATTTCTACGTAGCGAAGCACAGGCATTGTACTAGTGGCGGAGTCGAGCTATAGCTGGGTAGTCAATTGACTACATAGGTTTTTGGCAATACAAGCATAAATCATGCAAAAAATAATTTAAAAAAGTGGTAAAAATACATGTATTTGACTACACTATTTTGCATTGACTGCATAGATCGAATTGAAGAGCTGGCTCCGCCACTGCATTGTGCTAGTTGCACTAATATATTGTCATGGATACAAAAACCATTGATATGTCTCCGACGTATCTATAATTTTTGATGTTCCATGCTTGATTATATATTAGTGCCACATGTTTTTATATCATTTTGGCATGATTTATGGAACTAACCTATTAACAAGATGCCCAGTGCCAGTTCCTATTTTCTGCTGTCTTTTTGTTTCAGAAAAGTTGTTCTGTGAAGTTTCTCAGAACGCGCTGAAAATTTACGTGATTTATTTCCAAATTGAAACAAAGACGGAACCCGAAGGACGCCCAGAGGGGAGGCTCCCAGCATCCAGACGCCCTCTAGGCGCGACCCCACCCTAGGCCCCGCCTGGGGCCCACCTGGCGTCCTCCTTCGTCGCCTAGAGTCGCCTCTTCGCCTGTAAATTGGTCTTCGCCCCGAAAACCCAAAATACCCGATCATATTTTCTAGAAGACGTCAGAGGCCGCCGCCATCTCCAACCCTAGTTCGGGAGGGTTCTGCAGCTCTTCCCGTCACCCTGCCGATGAGGGAATCGACACCGGAGGCATCTACACCACCATGCCTGCTGAAAGTGCATCTAGTCCCCTAATATGTTTTGGTATTAATGACAACATAATAATTTAAATCTAATATTGCTTTGTGAGTTCGTGCAGTTTTTATACAGGAAGAAGTTCCAGTTGGCGGCAGTAGCGCCGGGGTTGGCGGCAGTGCCGCCATACCTGGGTTTTGTGAGCCCTCTCCTTGGGCAGGCAGTGCAGCCATCACTACCGCCAGGGAGGCGCTCTGTGAGCCCTCAGCGGTAGTACCGCCGTCTCTGGCGGCAGTACCGCTGCTGGGGCTTATGAGCCCTCCCCCAGGGCTGGCAGTACCGCTCGCACTGCTGCCAGCACTACCGCTCGGGAGGCTCTCTGTGAGCCATCAGCGGCAGTACCGTCGCCTCCCGCGGCAGTACCGCTGCTGGGCTTATGAGCGCTCCCCTGGGCTGACAGTGCCGCCCGCACTGCCGCCAGCAGTGCCGCCAGGAGGGTAGTCTATTAGCCCACAACGGTAGTATTGCCACCTTTCGGTGGCAGTACCGTTGCTGCGGAGTGGACCCCCTCCTGGCAGAAGGAGCCGTTTGAAGAACTGAAGAGTGCGGCGGCACTACCGCCAGGAGCGGCGGTAGTACCGCTGAAGTAGGCAGTAGGGTGCCAACGGATCCTTGGAGGAGAGGAGTATAAAAGGAGGGCTTCTCCCTCCTTTGCTTTTATGGCTCCAGCTCAAGTTTACTCTCTCTCTTCTCCATTAATAAGCCCAAGCTAAAATTGCTTAGATCTCCCACTCCCTCGCCCCAACTTCGTTGATCTTTTGAGGAGTGAAGTAGGAGACCTAGATCTAGCCTTTCACCGAAGGAATTTCGAATCCCCCACTAGTTGCTAGTGGATCTTGGATCTTGTAAGCTCTTAGGGTTTCTTGGAAAACTCTAGGAGCAAGTGCGGGTTTCGGAGCTTCATAGTTTGTGAGGAGTTCCGAGACATTGTTGGGAGTCTCCAACTCATTGTGGAGAGCCCCAACCTTGGTGTAAATGTTTGGTCAATGCCTTCAAGTCGACCTCATAGTGGAAAGAGCTATTCCCCCATGGGAGTAGCTCACGGAGAATAGGGTGAGCACGGACGTGCTAGTAGGAGGGCCAAGGAGCCTCCACACCTCTCCAGCGTAGACGTACTTCCCTTGGGAAGGAACTATGGAAATCATTCCCTCGTGTGCTCTTGCGGTGACTTCTATCCTTTACTTTCCGTTGCGCTTTCTACTTGTTCCTCGTATCTTATCACTTAGGGTTGTTCATCTAGTTGCACATCTAGATAACTTGCTTTTACTTTGTTAAATCCCTAATTAAAAGAAAAAGAATTACAATTGGTAGTCGCCTATTCACCCCCCTCTAGTCGACCATACGTTCTTTCAATTGGTATCAGAGCCTCGTCTCTGATCAAAGGTTTAACAACCTAAGAGAGTATGGCCGAGAAAGAGGATTCCGAAGCACCGACCACTATAGGTTACGTCAAAGAAGCTATCGGTGGTCTTGTCTCAAAGGTTGATACCCTAGAGACAAGCATCACCACTAATATCAATGCTAACCTTGGTGATACGATGCAGAAGATGTTCGAGGAATATTTAGGGAAGACTCCTAGAGTTAGTCCCCCTCTCATTCCCATCGAAGGTGGTGGTAGTGATATCCTCACTAACCCCACTTCGAGTGGAGAAGGAACCAAAGAGAGTGGTACTAACCCTAAGAGTTCTCCGGGCATCTTTGCCCAAATTCCTCCGGGGGAAATCTACAACAACATCCACCCCATCGTCTCTATGCCACACATAAACAACATGGCCCCCCCCACCTAAAATTGATTCAATCAATTTTGCTAGATGGCAATTTAAATTACGTTCTCATTTGTCAAGCTCTTGCACTCACTTGTGGCGAATTGTAGAGCAAGGATTTCATCCGGTGGATCCTAACAACTTGACACCAAGGGAGGACATCAACTCTCAACTCAATGCCACCGCCCTTCACACAATCCAATCGGCGGCAACCGATGAGTATCTCCCTCACATCCAAATGTGCAAGACCGCCAAAGATGTTTGGCAAAAGCTCGACACTCTCTTCTTGGGTAACAAAAGCATCCAACAATCCAAGTATGAAACCGCCTTGGATCAAGCGGAAGAGTTCGTGATGCAAGACGATGAGTTATCGGAAGATCTATATCGAAGACTTACAGCCCTCGCCGTGACATTGACCGAGTACGGTGACACGCAAGTGGATGATGCATGGATCAAGAGGAAGTTTTTCAAGGCCATCACCCCCTTTAAGAAATCTTAAATGAGTTCGTCTCCATTGGCAGTATCAACAAGAATGCTGATCACGCTCATGTCCGTCAAAGAGCTCTTGCTCAAGCTCCATCCACCCTTGCTTTGAAGTCAAGAGCCGTTGCCCATGAAGAAGATGACGATGATGAATGTGATGAGGAAGAAGTGGACGATTTCCGTGGTCTTCATGAAGCAATATATATCACTTGCCGTGGACACATATTGGAAGAACCGGAAAAGCGGCAAGAGAAGGCCTCCACCAAAAGGAGGTGAACCAAGAATCAACAAAGCCAAGACATGCTATAATTGCGGCAACGTCAACCAATTCATCATGAGTTGCCCCTTTGAGAATAGAGAAGAGCATGGGGGGAGGCTCACCTGTAAGGACAAGTCCAAGTCGTCCCCAAGCATGAACTTCGTCAAGAAGAAGGTTCATAATGCCTTTGCGGCTCAAGAGAGAAAAGTTGAAGGAGAGTACATGTCCGGTGATGAAGACGAAGATGAAGTTGTAGGTGTGGCCCACGTCACCATAGCTACCTCCTCCTCTTCACCGTCATCCCTTTTTAAATCCCCCAATGAGAATGCTCCTTCAACCCCCACGTGTCTCATGGCAAATGCCACTTCGGTAACGACCCCTTCTCCCAAATCCATTGCGTCTACTTCTCCATCCTTGTTGGATTGTGTGGATAAAATTGAGAAGGAGTCACAAGTTACAAACGATTTAGATGAATGGCTTGCCAAACTTAAAGGTGTGACTAAAGTTAATGTTGATGCTCTTATTGAACAACTAGATGAGAAAGAAGAAATAATTGACACCTTAGAAAGTCAAAGTGATGAATTTGCTAATGAAATTGCAAGTCTTTCTAAGGCTCTTGAAGAAGAGCAAACTCGTAGGAGTGCTCTTGAGGAAAAATATGCTAATCTTGATGAAACCTATGGAATTGACATAGCAAGACTTAAAAAGGATAATGAACATTCCATTGCTCTTGCTAATGTTCTTAAAAAGGAAAAGAGTGAGCTAGGGGTTGGCAATGCTAGACTCATCCAAGAAAATGAGAACCTCGAAAGAGAACTCAAAGCTCTTAAGGAGTTGCATGATCAACTCCTAGGTCAACTTGTAAAAGAAAAGGCTTCTCTCTCTATTGATAATGTTGTTAGCTCTAACCCATGTTGTGAGCATGCTAATTTATTTGAGGAGAATGGTAAATTAAAAGCTCAAATTGAGAAAGGGCTAGCCTCTTGCATTCAAGGTGAAAAGAATCTCAATGACCTTATAAGTGGTCAAAAGGAGAACCTAGGGAAAGAGGGCCTTGGATTCAACTCCGAGCCCAAGAAGAAGAACAAGAAGAAGAAGAACATGTCAACTCCCTCTTATAAGCCTATTGTCTTTGTTAAAGAAGGGGAGTCGGCAAAGGTTAAGGAGGTCATCAACAAGGATGTGGGAGTGGGGTCCTCCGGAACCATCCCACAACCCTTAAATGTGGATACCATTGGAACCATTGCTTCTAGCTCCGGTACCGTGAATCCTCGTGGGACTCACAACAATTTTGCCGGCAAATATAACCCTTCCTATGTTCTTATGAAAGCAAAAAATTGTCATGTTTATGCTAAGTATGTCAGCACCTCTTTTGGTGATGACTATCATTGGGCTATTTGGGTGCCTAAGACCCTCGTGACTAACAAAAGAGGACCCATTCAAAAATGGGGACCTAAAACAAAGACTTAATCTCTTGTAGGTAAATGCTTCCGGGATAACCAAATGGACGGTGGATAGTGGTGCCTCACTACATATGACCGGAAGCAAGGATTTGGTAGAAGCTTTGGAACCTCCTCAATCTCATGCTACTCATGTTCGTATTGGAGATGGATCTCATCGTAAGGTATTGGGACGAGGCAAGGTGGTCGTCTCTCATGATACATCCATCAAGAACGTCCTCCTTGTTGAGTCCCTTGGCTTTAATTTACTCTCCGTTTATCAACTATCTCTTTATGGTTTTGGTGTTTATTTTGATGACCTCAATGTGCTTGTTGTTTGGAAGAAGTCTCATAAATTAGCCTTTGTTGGACATGTCAAGAACAGCATGTATGTGGTTGACTTCTCAAAGGAAACCTCAAGAGTCGCGACATGTCTAATGGCGAAAGTTGATGTGGGATGGCTTTGGCACCGCCAGCTAGCCCACACCAATATGAGAACTCTCTCTGAACTTCAAAGCGGTGGTCATATTCTTGGACTAACCGATATTAGGTTCTCAAAAGATCGTGTGTGTAGCTCATGTGTCCTAGGGAAGCAATATGGAAGTCCACATCCTGCTAAGAACATCATCACCACCACGAAGATTCTCGAGCTTATTCACTTGGATCTATTTGGTCCTCTATCATATGATAGTCTTGGTGGGAATAAATATTGCTTGGTGATTGTGGATGATTATTCAAGGTACACATGGGTCTATTTCTTCAAGAAGAAGAGCGAGACTCAATAGAAGGTGATTGACTTCATCAACATGGGTCAACGGCAATATCAAGAGAAGATCATGGTGATTAGAAGTGACAATGGTACCAAGTTCAAGAACTACACCGTGGAGGGTTTTCTTAGTGAATAGGGGGTTGCTCATCAATATTCCACTCCTTACACCCCTCAACAAAATGGTGTTGTAGAGAGGAAGAACCGGACTCTTATGGATGCGGCTAGGACCATGATTGTGGAGTTCTCTTCTCCGTATAACTTTTGGGCCGAAGCCGTAGCCACCGCATGTCATGTTACCAACCGGTTATATCTTCGCAAGATCATCAACAAGACTCCCTATGAGATCCTCCTCGGTAAGAAGCTGGATCTATCTTATTTCCGAGTCTTCAGTTGCAAGTGTTTCATCAAAAATAAAGGTACTCGTGTATCTAAATTTGAAGCTAGATCCATTGAAGGCATTTTTGTTGGCTATTCCAGGTGTCACATGCCTATAGAGTCTACAACAAGTCCTCTGGACAAGTTGAAGAAGCTTGGGACGTGCACTTTGATGAGGATAATGGCTCCCATGTGTCGATCCTTTGGCTGTAGGTGATGTAATTCCTCCAATCGCCATAAGAAGAATGGGTGTGGGAGAGATCCGCCCCGTTGAGTAACCCCTTGTGGCGTAAGGAGAAGGATAATGCTCTACTCTTTTGGAGCCATCACCGACACCAAGCATCTCCATTGTGCCCCCGGAAGCCCATCAAGATTAATTGCCAAGCCCTCAAGCTAGTGAGCAAGACCAACGACAAGATCATCCTATTGTTGTTGAAGGCCCACCTAGTGGTTCCTCTTCACCAAATGATGTCCAAGGCCAACCTCAAGGTGACATGGAAGGTCAAGCTCATCATGATGATTCTCAATCCCCAATGATGAAGGTGATGATCAAGCCACTTCACAAGAGTTATTAGATGAGGTATGAGAAAGAAGAGCAAGAGTAAGGGAGCGTCGTCTCGAGCGTAATGAGCACACTTTGGACAAGATTCTTGGAGATGTTCGTGGCAAGGTCTCCACAAGAAGGAAATTGGCAAACTTTAACTCTCATCATGCTTTCGTTTCCGTCATCGAGCACAAGAAAGTATTTGGAGCTCTTGAAGATCAAGTTTGGCTTGAGGCTATGCATGATGAGCTCAACAACTTTGTCGGCACAGTGGAAACCAGGGTACCACGGGCCGGCCTGCCAGGGCCCACGACATTCTTCAGAAGATTTCGCTAAGGACCAGGCTCTCCAAGCCTGGCGAGCCTCGCGAGGGTTTTTTCCTCGCGAGGGACCTCTCTTCCTCGCCAAGGGTTTTTTCCCTCGGCGAGGGACCTCTCCTCGAGAGGGCATCCCGGATGCCACCTACGAATTCAGCTAAGGACCAAGCCGAAAGGCTCGGCGAGGCCTTTTGCCTCGCGAGGCTTCCTTCCTCTCGAAGCCAGCTCTGCCTCCGCGGCAGAGCGCACATGGGCTCTGCACCCTCCGTAGAGTGATGACCGCGCCAGCGCGCGGTGACGGCAGCGCCACCGTTGCCACTCTTATGTATAAAGGAGTCAACAAAGCCGCACCAAGCAAAGGAGCCCCAAGGATTGCCACTTTGGTGATAAGGGAACCGCCTGCAGCTACCCGCCAAAGGCGACGTCACCGTGGGACACATCCCGCCTCAGCAGCGCCAGCCCACCGTCCTGTCTGGACGGTGGCTTTTCAGCTTTGGTGACGCTGCCCCCTGCCGTGGACCGCGTCCATGGACTTTACCTTTATGGTGGACTCTACCTTTATTGTGCACCGCACCTCCTCCTTCGTCGCCATGTGGTAGCCCTTCCCGCCAAGATGTTTTGTGGGAAGAGGCCCGAGACATCTATAAAAGAAGGAGGGGCACGCTTGTGCAAAGGGTTCCGCCCCGATTCAGTTCGACTCTTAGTTCACACTCTTCTCCGGTTCTAGGGTTAGCCATTGTAGCCACCTTGAGCTCGCCAAGCTCGCCCTGTACTGGAACCTCTCCAAGCAAGTGCAACACAACTCGAAGCAGGACGTAGGGGTTTTACCTCACCTAGAGGGCCCTGAACCTGGGTAATACCGTGCGTTCATCTCTGCAGTGTTGTCCCACAGCGAGTTCGACGAGCACCGTCGCTGAGGCACGTCGAGGGTTGTTTGATTCCGTGTTCAGCCCCTTACTCGATCCTTCGTGAGACACACCTAGTTCCTGGGACAGTTCTCCGACATCTGGCGCGCCAGGTAGGGGGCTGAGGCGCATCTTCAACCTCGACACCGCCATGGCCGGCACCTCTCGTGCCGAACGTCTCGCTCGCCGGACGGCCAGCGCCGCCACCGCTCCCGCTGGCAACCCGCGCGGCCGCCCGCGCGGGAGTGCTGCTCCGGAGCGCCACGTCGACCCCGAGCCCTGCATCGAGCACCCGGAGGACGACGACATCGACCACGCCGAGGACGACCTCGGCGAAGAGGAGGCTTCCTCCCTGCACCCGTCGCGGGACCGTGCTGCTTCCTCGCTGGGCCGCCCTGTGCCCAGCCCGGCGACTGCGCTTCTCATGGCGCAGGAGCTGCTGCAGTACCGCCCCACGCCGGAGGCCCAGGAGGCCTGGCTCAACTGCCTCTCCGAGCTCATCGGCGCCGCTCGCGTCGCCGCTCCTGCACCATCTCGCTCGCTGGTCCTCTCTGCACGCGGAGGGGACGTGGCGCACGGTGCGCCGCATGCTCCTCCTCGTCACCCCGCGCCCGCTCCAGCTCCTTCAGCTCCACCGCAACCTGCTCCCGCCGGGGTTCCCCCTCGCGACAACCGCGCTGCATCGCACGCGTCGTCGCCGCATGACTGCCAATTCGTGCAGCGAGCCCCGAAAGACGCACGCGTGAGCATCGAGCGCAACAAGGATCGCCACAACCGCGCCGTCCATGACGTCGCCACCACAAGGTGCCACCTCCATGCCACCCTCGCCAACGGCACGGACACCTACGGCACGACGGCCGCGTTCACTCGCAGCCTCCGTCGTGTCGTCTGGCCGGTCAAGTTCCGGCCGGATCTTCCTCCACGCTACGACGGCAAGAACAACCCCCTGGAGTTCTGCAGCTCTACACCTTGGCCATCCAGGCCGCCGGGGGCGACGACAAGGTCATGGCGAACTGGTTCCCCATGGCCCTTAAGGACTCCGCGTCCTCGTGGCTCACCAACCTCCCCGCCGAGTCCATCAACACCTGGGAGGACCTCTGCCGGTGCTTCGTCGCCAACTTCAAGGGCACGTACGAGCGCGGCCTCACGTACAACGATCTCCGCGCCGTGCGCCAGAAGCCTGGCGAGACCCTCCGCAAGTACATCCAGCGCTTCAGCCAAGTGCGCAACAAAATCCCCAATGCCACCGACGCGCAGGTCATTTCGGCCTTCCAGGCTGGGGTCACGGATGTGCGGATGCTCGAGAAGCTTGGCATCCACGACAACATCACCACCGTCGTCAAGCTTTTCGACTTGGCGGACAAGTGCGCCAAGGCTGAGGAGGGCCGCTTGTTCGTCAAGAACGAGCCAGGGGACCCCGCCGAGGGGTCCAAGAAGAAGAAGAATCCACCGAGAAGCGCAAGACCACTGCGGTCCTCGCGGCTGAGCCTGACGCCAAGCAGCCTCGTCAAGCTGCCACTCCAGCCGCGGGACCTGAGAGGAAAGATGATCGTCCCTTCTGCATCTATCACAATAGGCATTCCCACGCCACCGAGGACTGCTACGACCTCAAGAGGCTTCGCGAGGCGCGTGAGGCTCGCGAGGCGAACAATCGGCAGCAAGGCCGCGGAGGCCGCGGCGGCCGCAGGGGGCGACGCTGGAACAACAACTACGACGACAACTACCAGCAGAACCCTCAGGCCAACGCCGCCCAGCCCATGAACGACAACCTCCCTGTCGAGACTCCTGAGGGCTACCAGGTGCCTTGCGGGGCCGCTTGCATCCTCGGCGGGGCTCAGGCCCCCAGCTCCAACCGCCACTTCAAGCAATTCGCTCGCGAGGTCGCGGCAGCCCTTCCCGGGGTCGAGGCCTCCAGGCCCCTCAAGTGGTCCCAGTGCCCCATCACCTTTGACTCCGCCGACCACCCCAAGTCCACCTCGACTGTGGGCACCATCCCGCAGGTCTGCACCCCCACCATCAACAACATTGCAGTCTCCAAGACGCTCATCGATGGGGGTGCAGGCCTCAACGTCATCTCTATCGAGACATTCGAGAAGCTGCAGGTGCCCTACGAGCGGCTCATGCCCACCAGGCCCTTCTCGGGGGTGACAGAGGGTCTCACCACCCCTTTGGGGCAGGTGAGGCTCGCCGTCACTTTCGGCACCCAGGCCAACTACCGCACCGAGCTGATCGATTTCGACGTCGCGCACATCGGCCTGCCCTACAACGCCATCCTCGGCTACCCCGCCCTCGCCAAGTTCATGGCGGTGACCCACCACGCCTACAACCTCGTCAAGCTCCCTGGCTCGGGTGGCACCATCGTCATCCGCGGCGTGGTCTCGGACGCCCTGTACGCTGCGCAAGCGGCCTACAAGGCTGCCGCGGTGGCGTCACCCGCTGACGAGGATGAGGAGCCCCTCCCGAGGCCCCCCGCGAAGAAGAAGCAGCTGTTCTCTCAGGAGAAGGCCGCGACAAAGCAAGTGCCTCTTGAGGCAAACGGCTCGGGGGCTAGCGTCACCATCGGCGCCAACCTGCCTCCCAAATAGGAAAGCGCGCTCGTCGCCTTCCTTAGGGCAAACTCTGACATGTTCGCATGGACACCGTCAGATATGTCCGGAGTACCGAGGGAGGTGATCGAGCACCACTTAGCCGTGTGTCCAAACGCACGCCCCGTGAAGCAAAAGGCGCGGCGCCAGGCGCCAGAGAAGCAAGATTTCATCGTCAAGGAAGTAGAGAAACTGAAGAAGGCCAGCATCATCAAGGAAGTGGTCCATCCCACTTGGCTCGCCAACGGTGTGGTCGTACCCAAACACACCGGAGGAAGCCGCCTCTGCATCGACTTCACCGACCTCAACAAGGCCTGCCCCAAGGACCCCTATCCCCTCCCGAGGATCGACCAGATCGTGGACTCCACTGCCGGCTGCGCGCTCCTCTGTTTTCTGGATGCCTTCTCTGGTTACCACCAGATCAAGATGGCGAAGGAGGACGAGGAGAAGACAGCATTTCTCACCCCTTATGGTGTGTTTTGCTACGTCTGCATGCCCTTCGGCCTGAAGAACGCCGGCGCCACTTTCCAGCGCCTCATGAGGATCGCCTTGGGGGCTCAAATGGGGAGGAATGTAGAGGCCTACGTCGACGACATCGTGGTCAAAACCCGCGAGGAGGACACGCTCATCAAGGACCTCGAGGAGATCTTTGCCAACCTGTGCAAGGTAAACATCAAGCTGAACCCCGCCAAGTGCGTCTTCGGGGTCCCTTCAGGCAAGCTCCTCGGGTTCCTGGTGTCTCATCGCGGCATTGAAGCAAACCCTGACAAGATCAAGGCCATAGAAGAAATGCAGCCTCCTCGTCGCCTCAAGGACATGCAACGCCTAGCGGGATGTATGGCCAGCCTTGGTAGCTTCATCTCCAAGTTCAGCGAGAGGGCGCTGCCATTTTTCAAGATCATGAAGAGGTCTGGTCCTTTCAAGTGGACCCCTGAAGCAGCAAAGGCCTTTGAGGACTTGAAGAAATACCTGGCGAGCCCACCCATCATGGTTTCCCCACACCCTCGCGAGCCTCTGAAGCTGTATCTTGCAGCCACTCCTTAGACGGCAAGCGCGGTCTTGGTGGCTGAAAGGGAAGAGCCAGTCCTCGCCAAGCAGAACTCCGCCTCACCAAGCCCAGAACCACCCGACAAGGAAGCACCCTCGTCAAGCCTCCAGCCTCATGCCGAGCCTCTACAAGTGGGGCCTCAAGAAACCCTCGCCGAGGACTCCACCGAGCCTCGAGAGGAGCCGACCGCTGCCACGCCAACAACTGCCCTCGTCGAGCATCCCGTCTACTTCGTCAGCACAATGCTGCGGGACGCTCGCGAGCGCTACCCCATGCAGCAAAAGCTCCTCTTCTCGCTCCTCAGCGCCTCCAGGAAGCTGCGCCACTACTTCCAGGGCCACCCCATCAAGGTGGTCACCTCATACCCCCTGGAGCAAGTCCTGCGCAACCCAAACGCGACAGATCGCGTCGCAGGCTGGGGCATCAAGCTACAACCTTTCGAGCTGGAGTTTGACACCACCAGGGTCATCAAGGGCAGGGCGCTGGCTGATTTCATGGCCGAATGGACGGACACGCGTGAAGAAGAGACTCAAGAGGAGGAACCCGCAGCCTCAGGAGGGACGGAACCAGGCCACTGGACCATGCACTTTGACGGCGCCTTCGCGGCCAGGAGTGCAGGGGCTGGTGCTGTCCTCACCTCACCGACAGGCGACAAGCTCTACTACGCCGTCCAGCTGTGCTTCAAGGACAACGACAAGGTCTCCAACAACATTGCTGAATATGAAGGCCTGCTCACCGGGCTCAAAGCCACCATTGCACTCGGCATCAAGCACATCCTCATCAAGGGCGACTCTCAGCTCCTCGTCAACTTCTCCAACAAAAGCTACACGCCTAAGGACACCTACATGGTGGCCTACCTTGAAGAGGTACGCAAACTCGAGAAGCACTTCGGGGGCATGGAGCTCAAGCACATCCCACGAGGAGAGAACCAAGAGGCAGATGAACTCACCAGGCGAGCAGCAAGAAGGGAAGCACAGAATCCTGGAGTGTTCGAGGAAAGACTCGCCAAGTCCTCCGTCAAGCAACCAGCTGTCAACATGAGCGTCAATGAGGAGCTCCCACCAGCCCCATCAAGTGGAGCACCAAACTGCGGGCTGCCCTCAGGCGATCGCTTGCTGATGACCTTGGTACGCCAAGACACTGGTTGGATCGACGAGATCAAGAATTACCTGCAAAATCGAGTCCTCCCCGAAGAAGATGCTGAAGCCGAAAGGGTTGCTCGCCAGGCCAAGTCCTACTGCCTCCACGATGGAGACCTGTACCGTAAGCGCCCCAATGGGGTTGCCTTGCGGTGCGTCCCTGCCGAGGAAGGCCGCCAGCTCATCAACGACATCCACAGCGGAGAGTGCGGCCACCATTCATCCTCACGCACCCTTGCGGGCAAGGTCTTCCGGAGTGGCTTCTACTGGCCTTCAGTGCTTCAAGATGCAGCCGCAATCGTCCAGTCCTACGACGCCTGCCAATTCCACGCCAAACAAATCCACCAGCCTGCGCAAGGACTCCAAATGATCCCGCTCTCCTGGCCGTTCGCGGTCTGGCGGCTGGACCTCCTGGGACCCTTCCCGCGAGCGCTCGGGGGCTACCGCTACCTCTACGTCGCCATCGACAAATTCACCAAGTGGCCTGAGGTGGAACCCGTGCGCACCATACCGGCGAAGTCGGCGGTGAAATTCATCAGGAGCCTGGTCTGCCGCTTCGGCGTGCCCAACCGTATCATCACCGACAACGGCTCACAATTCATCAGCGGCGCCTTCAAGTCCTACTGCGGCAGCCTCGGTGCCCAAATCTGCTACGCCTCGGTGGCGCACCCACGAAGCAATGGGCAGGCCGAGCGAGCCAACGCCGAGGTGCTCAAGGGCCTCAAGATGAGAAGCTTCAACCACCTCAAGGCCAGCGGCAAGCACTGGATAGATGAACTCCCCTCGGTGCTCTGGTCCATCCGCACCACGCCAACAAAGCCAACGGGTGAGACGCTGTTCTCCCTCGTCTATGGTGCTGAAGCCGTCCTCCTCAGCGAGATCACCCACGGCTCTCCGCGAGTCTTGGCCTTCAAGGAGGTTGAGCTGGACGAACTGCGCAACAACGACCTCCTGCTGCTTGAAGGGCTCCGCCGCAATGCGGCCCTGAGAGCGGCAAGGTACCAGCAAGACCTCCGTCGCTACCATAGCCGCCACATCCGCCCGCGCACTCTCGAAGCAGGAGACCTCGTCCTGAGGAGAATCCTCTCCAGGGCAGGCCTCCACAAGCTCTCGCCAATGTGGGAAGGACCCTACAGGGTTGTCCACATCGCCAGGCCTGGCTCTGCGCGGCTCGAGACAGAGGACGGCATCCCTGTCGCCAACCCCTAGAACATTCAGCACCTGCGCAAGTTCTACCCCTGATCGTCCTCGACGAGCAATTTTTGCATCAAGGGAGAGCCTCGCGCCATCATCCTCCACGAGGAAAAATTTCGGGCTCCCCTCTCTACTATACGTTGCCGCGGGCCATTCGAGAAGACTCCCAAGCCACCGCGCCTCGGCAAGGTGACTTCTTCAAGCACCATGCCTTGGCGAGGTGGATCCCCATGCCCAGCCATGGTGGACCGCAGGCTCTACAAGCCACCCCCGCATAGGGGCCCCCTCTAAGCTCTCTCTACATGCGTCGCCTCGGGTACGCCCCCTCGAGAGTCTCAGCCACAGCATGTGGAACCCCATGCCTGACATGGCGGATTTTGTATTTCTGGCCACGCCAGTGTAATGAACCTCTGTTTCAGGTCACTTTGAACCTTTGCGCTTCGCGCCAGCATATGTTGTTGCTTTGGTAAGCATTTATGTTATTGCTGATTCATCCTTGCTCGTATGATCCCTCCTGTGTATCTCGCGAGCGGGGGCTGGACATGGTGCCTGTGCTTCAGGAGCATCCCAGCAGCGCCTCAAACCCAAGGGATCCGAGCTCTGAACTCACGGGTCAGCTTTTCATGCATGTCAACTCCCAAGGAGCTCTAAACTCATGGGCCGGCTCCCGTGCACGTCAACTCACCAAGGACCTTGGTGTCTGTTCTCCTCGCGAGACACACATGAAGGAACCTACGAGCACGCATGAAGTCGTCTAGCTATGTATTGCTTGTGGGTACGCCTATCTGTCAAAACGCAGGAAAACAGGTCCAAAGCAAGCGCCAGGGAACCGACGCCCTCTCCAAGGCGAAAACACCTCGTCGGGGAACCAACACCCTCTCCAAGGCGAAAACACCTCATCAGGGAACCAACACCCTCTCCAAGGCAAAACGCCTCGTGAAGGTAAGTCCAAACACTTGGTTGAAGTTCCTTTCGCTGGTTTTCGTCCCTCGAGCCTCTTTTCTCTCTCCTGCACCTCATGGGCTGCTTGCACGTTAAAGGGGAGCCCCAAGCATCGCGACTTGGGAGCTCTTACCTCTCGAGGCCTCACGCACCCCCCCGGCCTTGTGGAGCCCTGACTCTCGCATACCGAAGCGGCGGTGGTGTAGCACTAAGAGAGGGTCCTAAGACGTAGAGCGAAAAAGACATGAAAGGGAAGACAGCCTCTCGAGTGATATTCACCAAGCAAACAAAGCAAGTCTTTACAAAAGCTATTACAAATGAAATGCTAAGATAATCCGTGCCCCTGCACGTCCAGATACAAGAGGGAGCTCAGGCCGTCGCGCCCCCTGAGGTGCCCGATCCGTCCACGGCAGCCTCCGCCTCCTCCTGGGCATCCTCCTCGTCGTCGCCTTCGTCTTCATCGACCACGACTTGGTCGAATTTCTTGGTGTACGCCTCGGCGGCTTCCCGCGCCTTGTTGCTGATGTCGACCGGCGCCGTCACGGCCTCGAGGTCAAGTGAGGGCTGGAGCCTCGCGAGGTTGCTGAAGATGCGGCAGGTAGCGATGACGAGGAGATCGCGGCTCTCCTCCACGATGCGCTCGTCGAAGCCCTTCACGGTCTCTTCAAGCTTTCCGAGGAATTGCTCGAAGAAGAACGAGTACGCGGCCTTGTCGTCGCTCCCTGCGGAAAAGGGGGGAACCTCGATCCTCGGGTCGTCCCCAACGGCGCGCGCGCGGACCACCAGGTCGTGGAGCATGCGCTGGCGTTGGCGCGACATGGTCCGTCCGATCTGCACGGTGTCCCGTGCCTGCTCCACAAGGTTCATGACCGGCCCCACCTGCTGGTGGAGCTCGCTCAAGTCCTTCTCCAAGGCGGCGGCCTTCCCCTCCGCGCGGGCTTGCGCCTCCTTGGCGCTCTGAAGGTGGGAAGCCATCTGCTTCTCCTCCTTCTCGAGCTCCTGGATGCGGTCCTGGAGCTCCTTGCGTTTCGCCTTGAAGCGCTCCTCCTGCTTCTTGGCCTTCTCAGCGTCCTCCTTCATTTTCCTCTCCTTATCCGCGAGGCTGGCGTTGGCCTTTGCGAAACGCTCGGCGTAGGAGGCTTCGTCCCTGGCCACCCGGCCCTCGCGGGCCTGCAGCTGCCCCTCGCGGGTGGCCTGGTCCGCCTCAAGCTGCTGGACCTGCTCTTCGTGTCGGCGCAGCTCCTCCTCGCGGGGAGAGAGCTCTCCCTCGCACTGCGTCAACTCCGCTTCGTGCTGCACCAGCCGCTTCTCGCGGGTGTCCAGCCTCTCGCGGAGCTCTTTCAGGCTGGCCTCTACAACCTTGGAGTCAGCGATGAACTTCTGCTCTGCGGCCGCTATCTCCTGTTGCTTAGAGGCGGTCTCTGCCTCGAGCGCCTCCCTCGCGGCGTCCAGCTGCGCCATTGTCTCTGCCACTTCCCGCCTCACGCTGTCGCGGGTCTCTGCGGCAGCTCTCCACGCTCTCGCGGAGGAGGGCCCAGCCCTCGTCGGGCCTCGCCCGCTCTTCCGCCTAGGCGAGCTCCTCTTCAGCGAGCTGCGCCTCCAGCGTCCGCCGCGCCTGGCCAAGGACGGCTTGGCAGCGAACCGCTCGGCGCCGCGGCTCCCGCAGCGCCAAGGTCCCCGCATCGCTGCGCGGTGCAGAGATCTCGCTCCTTGGCGGGGCGCTCGAGGCACGCTTCCTTGGGCTCACGGCCGCCTCCGGTGCGGCCCGGGGGCTCGCGAGGACGCCTTCCTCGCCTCCCGCCTCAGGGGTCCTCTGAGGGCTCGCGTGGGCGCCTCCCTCGCCTCCCACCTCAGGGGTCCTCTGAGGGCTCGCGTGGGCGCCTTCCTCGCCTCCTGTGTCAGGGGCCCTTTGGGGGCTCGAGTGGGCGCCAGCCTCGCCTCCCGCGCCTGGAGCCCGCTGGGGGCTGGGCGCCCTCTCGCCCCCAGCTCCCGTATCTATGGGCTCCGGAGGCGCCTCCTCCTCCTGCCCTTCAGGGGCGCCTCCCGCCCCCTCCGTGGTGGTCGCGCCCGCCGCGTTCGCGGGCGCGTCTGTCCTCCGTGTGGGGGCCTCCTCCTCCGGGGGTGGCTCCACGACAATCTCCTCGATCGCCTCCTCCTCCTCCTCCTCCTCGTCCGGCCTCGTGGAGGCTCGGGCTGTGTCGGCCGCCGTCTCCTCCTCCGTCGCCCTCTGCTGTACGGGAGGAAGAGTGGTCTGGATGGGCGGCGGCACCACCTCAACGACGTCGTCGTCCTCCTCCTCGCGGCGCTCGCCTGTGGGAGGAGCAGCCGTGTGCTGCGGCTCGTCAGCCACCGGCGGCGCTGCGGTGGCGTCAGCGGCCTCCCCAAGCTTGCGGAGCCGCCTTTTCTTCGGCGCCGCAGGGTTCCTGAAGACAAACAAGCAGAAGATCCGTCAAGAGGATTCTCAGAGGCAAAATGCTAAAAGAAAAAGAAGAATTGAGGCTTACTCGTCGGCTATCCTCCACACTCTTTTCTTCGCCTTCGGAGGCTGGGGGCTGCTCGCCCTGGCCTCCTCGTGAGGCCCTCCAACATTCTCTTGGGGGGCGTCCTTCCCTGCCGAGGCGTTCCTGTCGTGAAGGGCCTTGGTGCGGGGCTCGCGGCGTCCTCCCCTGCTGCCGCTCTCCTACTCCTCCTCCTCCACGATGCGTCGGGAGTGGACCACACGGAAGGCGTCCTCGTCACCGCTGGAGGAGATCTCCTGGAGGTCCTCGCCAGGCGGCACGTTCCTTAAGGAGCCCGCGTCGCCTCCCGAGGGGTCGGCGCCTCTCGAGGCCTCATCCTCGCCAGAGGGGTTGGCGCCTCTCGAGGCCTTGTCCTCGCCAGAGTCTTCCTCCTCGTCCGGCTCCGGCGATTCGCCCGCCTGCTCCAGCTCCGCAGCCCACGGGTTGCTGTGGGGCCCACGGAGCCTTGCGGGCCTGATGCCCCATTCGTCGAAGATGGGCAGGAGTTCATGGGCTTCGCGCACGCTCTCCTCCACATAGGCGAACGGCGGAAGGCATCGTCGTTGGCTGGGGACGGAATGGACGCCGTGGCGAAGAGGACCCTCATGACCTGCTCTAGCTCGTCCGAAGTGAAGTCGTCTGCACTCAGGCGCATCCTGTCTTCCAAGCCTGAGTACGTCCACATAGGCTCCGAGTGCCACTGGAGGGGTGCAATGCGGCGTGTGACGAAATCCCTCGCCACCATCTGGCCGGTGAGCCCGGCCTCGCGGAGCACCCGAATGCGCTCGTACACCGCCTCAAGCTTGGGGCCCTCGAGGTCGCCGCTCGCCTAGCGCGCCCACTTCTTCGGGGGCGCCACGGGTACCTCCAGGTGGCGGTTCGACGACTTGGTGCCGACGAAAAACCACTTCTGGCGGAAATCCTCCACCTTCTTCGTCACCTTGGTGATGGCGTTCTCACCAAGCCACGCGATGGGGATGTAGTCTTCGCTCCTGGCGGCGGCGATGCGGAAGGAGACGCATCCGAACCGCTCGTTCGACGCGGTGCTCCGGAGGGTGTAGAAGCTGCGGAAGAGATCCACCGAGGGGTGGATGCCGACGTACGCCTCGCAGAGATAGGCGAAGATGGCGAGGATGAGTATGGAGTTTGGGTGGAGATGAAGAAGTTGGATCCGGTACGCCTCAAGGATCCCCATGAGAAAGCTAGAGAAGGGAGGAACGAGGCCGGCATAGAGGGTGTGGAGAAAGATGGGGTAGTACCCCGCGCCGACCCTGCTGCTGCCGGCCACCATGCTTGTGGTGCCGAGCTCATGGGTGTTGGCGGCCGCCAGGTGGCGCACCTTCTCGAGCGCCGCCGCACGGACGCGAGTTTCCGGCAGCGCCCCCTGGGGTGCAGCACCCCGCGCCGCCGCCGCCGCCGACGTGCCGGTCTGCATCGCGGCCTTGCCCCTCTGGTCGGCGGTTGCCTTCTTGGGCGCCATGGAAGCTGGAGAAGGAGATTTTGGAGACGGAGCGCTCTAGAGAGATGGAGGCATTGGGAGGAGTGTGCAGAGGAGTAATGGCCGAAGTGAAGGGCGCCGACCGCGCGCCCAGGCTTTATTGACCGGCTCCCGAGTCGTGGCGGGCCCCGCCACGTCGCCCGTTGAAGCCGAGGAGGTCGTGGCCTCAGGTGCAACCGCTGCGCCCCACGTGTTGCGGCCCAGGCAGGCACCGTTGGGCCCTCGACGCTTCGCCTCCATCCATGGGCTTCGGCGTGCCCATCGCGGGCCCAGGGGCTACTGTCGGCATAGTGGAAACCAGGGTACCACGGGCCGGCCTGCCAGGGCCCACGACATTCTTCAGAAGATTTCGCTAAGGACCAGGCTCTCCAAGCCTGGCGAGCCTCGCGAGGGTTTTTCCCTCGCGAGGGACCTCTCTTCCTCGCCAAGGGTTTTTTCCCTCCGCGAGGGACCTCTCCTCGGCGAGGGACCTCTCCTCGAGAGGGCCCGGATGCCACCTACGAATTCAGCTAAGGACCAAGCCGAAAGGCTCGGCGAGGCCTTTTGCCTCGCGAGGCTTCCTTCCTCTCGAAGCCAGCTCTGCCTCCGCGGCAGAGCGCACATGGGCTCTGCACCCTCCGTAGAGTGATGACCGCGCCAGCGCGCGGTGACGGCAGCGCCACCATTGCCACTCTTATGTATAAAGGAGTCAACAAAGCTGCACCAAGCAAAGGAGCCCCAAGGATTGCCACTTTGGTGATAAGGGAACCGCCTGCAGCTACCTGCCAAAGGCGACGTCACCGTGGGACACATCCCGCCTCAGCAGCGCCAGCCCACCGTCCTGTCTGGACGGTGGCTTTTCAGCTTTGGTGACGCTGCCCCCTGCCGTGGACCGCGTCCATGGACTTTACCTTTATGGTGGACTCTACCTTTATTGTGCACCGCACCTCCTCCTTCGTCGCCATGTGGTAGCCCTTCCCGCCAAGATGTTTGGGGGGAAGAGGCCCGAGACATCTATAAAATGAGGAGGGGCACGCTTGTGCAAACGGTTCCGCCCCGATTCAGTTCGACTCTTAGTTCACACTCTTCTCCGGTTCTAGGGTTAGCCATTGTAGCCACCTTGAGCTCGCCAAGCTCGCCCTGTACTGGAACCTCTCCAAGCAAGTGCAACACAACTCGAAGCAGGACGTAGGGGTTTTACCTCACCTAGAGGGCCCTGAACCTGGGTAATACCGTGCGTTCATCTCTGCAGTGTTGTCCCACAGCGAGTTCGACGAGCACCGTCGCCGAGGCACGTTGAGGGTTGTTTGATTCCGTGTTCAGCCCTTACTCGATCCTTCGTGAGACACACCCAGTTTTTGGGACAGTTCTCCGACAAACTTCGAGAGGAACAAGGTGTGGAAATTAGTGCCAAGACCCAAGGATTGCAAGAATGTCATTGGAATCAAGTGGGTATTCAAGAACAAGCAAGACGCAAATGGTATTGTGATCCGTAACAAGGCGAGGTTTGTGCCTCAAGGGTTTTCCCAAGTATAAGACAAATTTGAGATGTCCATGATGGGGGAGTTAGAGTTCTTTATTGGTTTTGAGATCAAACAATTGAGACAAGGCACTTTCATCAATCAAGCCAAGTGAAAGAACGAGATGTCGCCTAGAGGGGGGGGGGGGGTGGTGAATAGGCGATTTAAAACTTTTACGTTTAGGCTTCAATAAATGCGGAATAAAACTAACGTTTAATTTATCAAGCCCAAAACAAAACCTAATATACTAGGTTCACCTATATGCACCAACAACTTATGCTAGGCAAGTTAACAACAAGGATAGCAAGGTATATAACTTCAAGCTCGATGGCTATCACAAAGTAAATGCATAAGTAAAGGGGTTTGGTTATAGAGATAACCGACACAAGTGGAGACGAAGGTTTTTTTCCAGTAGTTCCTTCCCAATGGAAGTACGTCTACATTGGAGAGGTGTGGAGGCTCCTTGGCCCTCCTACAAGCACGTCCGTGCTCAACCTATTCTCCGTGAGCTTCTCCCGTGGGGAATACCCGATGGGGGATTTGCTCATCCACTATGAGGTCGTCTTGAGGGCGTTGACCAAACCCGTACAATGAGGTCTTATTGAGGGTGTTGACCAAACCCGTACAATTTTCCCGAGCCTACCTCCACACAATAGGAGGCTCCCGTAGCACACACAACCGTCTAGGGTGCACAATGCACCCAAGAGGCACAAGCTCTTGGGAGCCCTATGCACCCAAGAGTAACAAGCTTCTCGAACTTCAATCCCACGTATCACCGTGGAGAACTCAAACCTATGCACCAAATGCAAAAGGCAAGACCACACAAGGCGGTCAAGTTCTTCACTTCCAAATCCAACCAAAGCAACTAATGCTAGGGAGGGATTTGAGAGGAAGAACAAAGGAGAAACCCAAAGCAACTCCAAGATCTAGATCTAAAGGGTTCCCCTCACTTAGAGGAGAGATGGCTTGGTGAAGTGGTAGATCTAGATCTCCTCTCTCTTTCCCTCTAAAAGGAGGCAAGAATCATGTAGGGATGGAGAGGAAGCAAGCTCTCAAAAAGGTCAACAATGGAGGAGAGAGAGAGTGCAAATAGTTGGGCAACCATTAGGGAAGAAGGCCCCTTAAATATGTTGCCCCGAAATCCAACCGTTGGGGGCAGATTCGCGCTGGGGCGGTACTACCGCCCCACGCGTTTCAGCCCACCAACGGCTCTCAAAATAACCCGCAGTAGCGGTACTGCCGCCAGAGGCGGCGGTACTACCGCTGGGGTGAAACAGAGGGCATCAACGGCGGCAGTGCTGCACAGCCCAGGAGAGGGCTCAAAGTCCCCAGCAGCGGTACTACCGCCAGAGGCGGCGGTACTGCCGCTGAGGGCTAACAGAGCACCTCCCTGGCGGTAGTGCTGGCGGCACTGCTGGCGGTGCTGCACAGCCCAAGAGAGGGCTCAAAGTCCTCAGGGGCGGTACTACCGCCAGAGGCGGCGGTACTGCCGCTGAGGGCTAACAGAGCACCTCCCTGGCGGTACTACCGCTGCACAGAGAAAAACAGCAAAACCCTAAAACTGAATAACTTTTGCTAGGAAACTCCGATCGAGGTAAATCCAATTTTGTTGGAAACATGACGACAAGGGCTAACCAACAAAAAGCAGAAATATTGAAACCAAGCAAGAGAGATTTTGCTAATAAATGGAAGAGTGAAACCTTCTGCACGGATGGACCGGCAAAATCTCCAAAACCGAAAACGCAAGAGAAGATGCATACGAAATCCGTTTTCGGTGAACTTGGCCTTGTCATGACAAGCACGACAAGCACCAAGATCACACCACGATAAGAGCCAAAAAATAACCAATAAAGATGATGCCAAGGATGCAAAGGTTTGAGCTCTCTACGACAATACGATCAAGATACTCGCTCGAGAGCCCCTCTTGTAGTACGGCTATCTATCCTATAACCCGGTCTCTCAACTAACATCATGAGATCAGTAAAATAGAAACCCTATCAAGATCATAACTTTGCCTTGCGCATAATCCACTTGAGCTAGATGATGACGATCTTTGTCTTCTCAAGATGGACCACCTTTCTTGATTGCGCTCCGCTCGGTGAAGACTCGCAATGTGCTCCCCCATACACCAAGATGGGAGAGGCACTCTTCAAGATATCTTCACTTGGCCTTTATCTTGATGACGATCACCACGTGACGCCATCCTCCATGGGCTACATAGGATATCCCTTTCGTTGCATGATCATGGAGAAATGCCTAACCACACATAGAGATACAAGCACATAGATCATGGGTTAGTTCACAAGGCTATATTGACAATTGCTTACCATACCATGGGATCATACGATCCCTCATGGTACATCCCTAGCCTTGTGTGTTGATCAACTTGCACTTAGCCTTGATCAACATAAACTCATCTTCTTTTAGCCTTGACTCCAACATATGGAGTTCAAACATTGCTATGGACCAAACCTACAAGTATAGCTAAAAACACACATTAGTCCTTAAGGATTGTCATTAATTACCAAAACCACACATGGGGGCAACCATGCTCTTTCAATATCCCCCATTTTGGTAATTGATGACAATCCCTTTTAAGAGGGTTTATATAATGAATTAAGCGTACTTGCAAGACAAATAAGCAAGCACGCAAGAGCATAAAGGCAAATGCTTAAGAACCAAACAAAAGCATAAAACCAAATTCCCTTAAACCCACTAAACTTCTCCCCCATTGGCATCTATTGCCGAAATGGGAGGAAAAATTTAGAAGGCCAATATAATATGAGTTCCTCCATAAGGTGTGCATTTCTCAAGACGAATAGGTAGAGGAAGTCAAACTATGTTGAGGATCTAAAGATTGCAAATAAGATGACATCCCTTTTTGAACATCTTCCCAAAGGAAGAAAAGCAATCGAAAAGATCCGAAAAGAGTGGTCTAAATGAAAATGGAGAAGCTCCCCAATGGTCATGCAGTATTGAAGAGTGCACAAATATGGAATCCTCACTCCTCCAAAATCATATAGAACATACAACAAGTGCAAGAGTGCATAAAACAAAACATAGCACATAGCACTTGCACCAAAGATATGATTGAGCCATAAGAAAATACCAATTTAAAGGATTCAACATAAGAGAGGCCCAACCGAGACGCAAAAAAGATCTTTAAATAAAGAGTATGTTCACAAGCTCAAGGATACCAATTGGAAACTAAAACCAACTGAAAAGCCAAAAGCTAGTAGGAACATGTAGAGCCAATAAAAATCAACATGCTCACCATGATAAGCATGAAGTCAAAGATCTTCGATAAAAAATGAGTGCGTAGAGAAGCAAATAAAGATAAGACGAGCACTCACGAGATATTTTTCTTTTTGAAGCCACCAAAGAATCAAAGATAATAATCAAGGTGACTTGAAAAGAAGAAAGGATACCAATTGAAAAAGTTACCTCTCTCATATGTATAGGTTTCTAAGTAGATAAATCATTGATGATATACACCCACAAAGAAACATGTACATACGAAATGGTTAGAGAAGAAGAGAACAAGGTATCCAAAGGGAAGTCATAAATACACAAATAAGATTATTGCTTAAAAGCATAGCACATAGCTCAAATTTATCTTATTGTATAGAGATGAACTTCAAACACATCAAAGACATCACACATATCACTAAGGGAACACGCGATAGTGGAGATGCTTTGAGATAAGGCAACAAGTATCACAAAGAGGATTTCAATTGAAGGAAAGTTTTTGCAATTTCAACACAAATATCACAAAGATATACCAAGTGAAGGAAATAGGCTAAAACCACAATAATTGCATATAAAATCATTTCATGCCAAGAAGCAACCTACACAAGGTTGAAACTGGAAAAGTATGCATGAGGATAGATACTTGTTACCGAGACATCATTGGTGATGAAGAAGATGATAGTTTGTTAGCCATCGTAGCTTGACTCCTATAATCACATGGTGAGAACACCTTCCTTATGAATGAGGCAAGCATCCAATGCATATCCATCGTACCTAAAACACAATTCAAGTACAAAATGGTTCCCAAACTCATTGGGTCCCATAGTAGTTAGAAATAGTACAATATATAGGATACACTCCACATAAATATGTGCATATAGATATGAAATTAAATTTCATGCACATCTTAGCTGATTTAGGATTTGGTGGAGTATACCCTATATATTGGAACAAAAAGACAAGCATGCCATAAGATATATATTAATAAATATGCATGCAAAGACTTTCTAGAACCAAAAAGATACAATTTGGACACAAACACCAAGTAAACCAAACGTAGGCACACCAAGGTGTGACACGAAAAGGTTGTCCAAATTATATCAAATCCACATCAACACATGATCAAGGAAAAATCAAAACAACCAATGATTGATTCCAACACATCAACACATGAAGTGAGGTATCAATAGGAATCAAATCAAACAACACATGCGAGATAAGACGCCAATTGAAAATAAGATACCCGCAAGAGGCAAAGATACCAAGAGAAGAGTATTACCTGAAAGACATCGAGTAAAATAAAATCAAGAAACAAGGTATCAAAGCTCCCATAAGAGATACCAATTGAAACAAATATCTATGGATGAGATATAAAATTTCAATAGATACAATTGAAGGTATCTAAGCAAGATCAATGAGCATAGAAGATGAGATAAAAAGATAAATGCTCATTGGGTTTTCTCATTTAAGAAGATAAGACACAAATCAAGAAATGAGAAAGCAAACTCCCAAAAGAGAGCAAGGTTACAACAAATAAACCAAGCACTCTTTATATTTTTCAAGATGGCACAAAGCCTAAAAGAAAAAGAAAAAGTTTGTCTTCCACAAACACAAAAGATATAAATCAAAGGTCAGTTGAAAGGATCAAATATCGATTGATGAGATAGTGTCCTAAATAATAACAGAAAGCTCCCCCAAGATTCATGCATTATCTTGAGATTTGCATTTGAATACAAAAATGCACACACAAGGGATCATTACTCTCCATATGCCATTTACAACACTAAACAATACCAATTGAAAAATACGATCCATGAAAGAGGCAAGGAAGACAACAGGAGTCAAAGCAAAAATAAATACTTGGCAGGAGATAAGGCAAATAAGAGCAAAGGCCAACGAATGATAATCACAAATATTCTACCATGAACATGAATATAAATTGTCCAAGGACAATGAGTAAAAGGAAATATTATGGAAAATCCTCGCAAGATAAATCATATGGAAAAAGATAAGAAATAAAGCAATGCCATATTTGATAGAGTTTGTTGGTAGCTCCAACTATTCGAACCAACCGGGAAAGCCATGGTTAAAATAATATGGAGAGAATGATTTCTCAAATAGCATATGGAAATGCATATTTGAGGAAAACCACACCAAGCAAAACTCATTCAAAACAAGATCCAAAATAAAACCAAATAGAAGCACTCAATAAGATTGGAACTTGTTCGAGCAAACATGCCACATGGAAACAAGATAATTTGCAATATCAAACCCAAGTGGCAAAACCTCAAATATTTACATTTTCTAGGATTGTAATATGTACAAAACATATTACTCCCCCATAATGTGATAATCCATTTCGTTCTAACAAGAGGCAAGTAAAAACCAACTAGAGAAATTAATGGACATTATAGAATTTGAATTTCTCATGAATGATACATACCACATAGAGACTAGATAATCTTGCTATATCAATACTCTGTCGTGTACATCATGAATACACATTTTTTGGATTGTGAAGTGCACAAAGCAAGTCACTCACCCAAAATTGGTATAGTCCATTAATCTCCCAAAAGAATCAAATAAAGTCCACACAAGATCCAATAAAAGGCTCATCACAAAGTTTACACATACATGATACACAACTAACATACACATACTTGATTTCTCAAGATAAGTAAGAAAGAAGCACATCATATACAAACACATGCTAGGAACAAAACTAACACATGCAAGGGGGCAAGTAACTTTCAATGTAAATGAATTAAGTACAAGTTACCCCAAGGAGGAAAATTGGGTATAAGATAGATATGGGATAATCCAATGGACTTGGCTTGAGGAAATATAACCATGAAGATCCCTTCTTCAAAAGATAGCCAAGTCTCCAATGTCCTCCAATTACACCTATTGATCAAGTTTGAGCTTGTTGGTCCCCAACAAAGTTGGGTCCTAAGATGTTAGTCACAATAGGTTTGGGTACCCAAATGGTTCTTTTCTTGACACCACTTTGAGCACCCACATATTTGGCAAACACATTGCCAACCCTATCCTTCCTAAGAGAATAAACATCATCAATTAGAATGGGGTTGGATAGGGTACCGTTTGTGCATGAAGAAGCCACGTGACCCTTCTCACGGCATAGGTAGCAACACAGACTCTTCCCTTTCTTCTTAATAGGCTCCTCAACTGGAGGAGCAATAGCATGAGTCTTCTTAGGAGGTGGCCTTTGTTCAACTCGTGGTTGAGCATGAGATTGAACAAGAGGCCGCTTCCCTAGTTGCTTCTCATTGAGATGCTTCTTCTTCATAGGGCAATCTCTAACATGGTGCCCTTTGATCTTGCACTTGAAGCAAGTAATCTTGGTCGGATTCTTGGTTTGTTCTTGGCCCTTCTTCTTGCCGATCTTGGACTTGTTCTTGTTATTGGAGTTGAATCCAAGTCCACTCTTGTCATTGGGGGATTGTTGCACACTCAACAAGTTGTCAAGTGTGGTCTTCCCTTCATGACGCTTTACCAAGCCTTTCTTCAAAGAAGTGGCTTGGGCCTTGAGCTCATTCCTTTCCTCTACATGGTTAGTGATAACACAAGAACTAGAGAAGGTAGATGCATCATTGTTAGAGCAACAAGGCAAGGAAAGTAATTCATCACATGATGTGCCAACATTGTGAGTGGATGAACTACGAGGAATAGCACATGGCAATATAGCATTATTAGTAGAGGATGTGCCATTGTCCACATGAGGCTCACTAGATGTTACCTTGGTAGTGATAGCCTCATGAGCTAACTTTAGCCTATCATGGGACACTAGAAGATCATCATGAGAGCTAGATAGATTTTTATGACTTTCTTCCAATTTCCCATGATTACTAGTTAGCAACTCAAGTTGAGCCTTAGCTCAACATTCTCCTTTAAAATGGATGCTTCAAAAGAAGTAGAGTTAGTAGCACAAGCATCATCATTAATAGCAATAGGAGAACAAGTAGGAAGATCTTTTAGCATTTGAGCTTGGAGTTGATCATGAGACTTAGTGAGATTTGCGAGAGAACCTTCCAAGGCTTTGAGTTCCTTTTCAAGTTTCTCATTATTCTCAAGAAGTCTAACATTTTCAACAACAAGCTCACTATTTTTAGTTTTGATTATTTTAGCAAGAGCTTGAGCATGATCATGATCTTTTCTTAGTTTATACATATATAGATTATTAGTCTCCTCAAGATTCACAAGAGTTTCCTCAAGAGTCGACCTACGACCTTGCTCTTCTTCAAGAGCAATAGAGAAGTCCGCAATCTCATTGGCATAATCACGCTCACGAGATTCCATTTTTTCAATGGTATCTTCATACTCATCAACAACATTATTACTTTCATCAAAAATAGACATGATGGTTAAGAAAGTAGAGGAAGCATTATCATTTTTACGAAGAGCATGAAGAACAAATTTTCTCATCTTAATTAAGAGAGCATCATTATCAACATCTTCATTATTATTGTCATCATCATCATCATTACTTGTAGATTTAGCCATAAGGCAGAAGATAGTTGATGAAGATGAACCATTGGTAGATGCATCACTTAAATTCATATCTTGTTTCATAAGGAGTTGGATTTCCTCTACATTGTTAGGAACACAAGGACTAGAGGAAACACAAGCATTTTGATCATGGCAACAAGATATAGCTAGCATATCATCATGATATTTATTCATGCAATTTCTACATGATATGCAAGGAATATCAACACAAGCATGTAAAGCATTTATAGTGCTAGAAGTGTTTAAGTCCTTAGATGAAGCATTGCAATGAGATAGAGACAAAGGATCACCAATAGTGAACTCACTATAAACATTGTAATGACCATCACTACTCACCATGTCATTAGTTTGTGGCTTACCACATGTAGGTAAGGTAGAGGAGATTGAGAACTCATCATGTCCGGAGGTGGAGGGAGAACAATCATCCTCATTAATCTTGGACTTGCCATATTTATCTTGAAGCTTCGTCCATAGCTCATGAGCATTTCCATAAGGCATGATTGACCCGAGAACTACATCACTCAAAACATGGACAATTGCATTAGATACTAGAGAATCAAGATAAGAGATGTCCTCATCCTCTAAAGATAACTTTTGGGAGTCCTTCGGAGGAGGAAATCCCATATCTAAAATTCTCTCTATATTTGGACTTATGTCCCTAAAAAGATTAAGCATGCGAAATTTCCAAACAACATAATTTGTGCCATCAAATATAAAAGTGGGATCGTGCACTAATTCCCTAAACGACATCTTTACTCTCAAGGCGGTGAAGCCTAACAAGGAGAGACCTTGCTCTGATACCAATTGAAAGAACGAGATGTCGCCTAGAGGGGGGGGGTGAATAGGCGATTTAAAACTTTTACGTTTAGGCTTGAATAAATGCGGAATAAAACTAACATTTAATTTATCAAGCCCAAAACCTAATATACTAGGTTCACCTATGTGCACCAACAACTTATGCTAGGCAAGTTAACAACAAGGATAGCAAGGTATATAGCTTCAAGCTCGATGGCTATCACAAAGTAAATGCATAAGTAAAGGGGTTTGGTTATAGAGATAACCGACACAAGTGGAGACGGAGGTTTGTTTCCCGCAGTTCCTTGCCAATGGAAGTACGTCTACGTTGGAGAGGTGTGGAGGCTCCTTGGCCCTCCTACAAGCACGTCCGTGCTCACCCTATTCTCCGTGAGCTCCTCCCGTGGGGAATACCCGATGGGGGATTTGCTCATCCACTATGAGGTCGTCTTGAGGGCGTTGACCAAACCCGTACAATGAGGGCTTCTTGAGGGCGTTGACCAAACCCGTACAATTTTCCCGAGCCTACCTCCACACAATAGGAGGCTCCCGTAGCACACACAACCATCTAGGGTGCACAATGCACCCAAGAGGCACAAGCTCTTGGGAGTCCTATGAACCCAATAGTAACAAGCTTCTCGAACTTCAATCCCATGTATCACCGTGGAGAACTCAAACCTATGCCCCAAATGCAAAAGGCAAGACCACACAAGTTGGTCAAGTTCTTCACTTCCAAATCCAGCCAATGAACCTAATGCTAGGGAGGGATTTGAGAGGAAGAACAAAGGAGAAACCCAAAGCAACTCCAAGATCTAGATCTAAAGGGTTCCCCTCACTTAGAGGACAGATGGCTTGGTGAGGTGGTAGATCTAGATCTCCTCTCTCTTTCCCTCTAAAAGGAGGCAAGAATCATGGAGTGATGGAGAGGAAGCAAGCTCTCAAAAGGTCAACAATGGAGGAGAGAGAGTGTGCAAAGAGTTGGGCAACCATTGGGGAAGAAGGCCCCTTAAATAGGTTGCCCCGAAATCCAACCGTTGGGGGCAGATTCACGCAGGGGCGGTACTACCGCCAGAGGCGGCGGTACTACCGCCCCACGCATTTCAGCCCACCAACGGGTCTCAAAAGAACCCGCAGTAGCGGTACTGCCGCCAGAGGCGGCGGTACTACCGCTGGGGTGAAACTGAGGGCATCAACGACGGCAGTGCTGGCGGCACTACTGGCAGTGCTGCACATCCCAGGAGAGGGCTCAAAGTCCCCAGCAGCGGTACTGCCGGCAGAGGAGGCGGTAGTGCTGGCGGCACTGTTGGCGGTGCTGCACAGCCCAGGAGAGGGCTCAAAGTCCTCAAGAGCGGTACTACTGCCAGAGGTGGCGGTACTGCCGCTAAGGGCTAATAGAGCACCTCCCTGGCGGTGTTGCTGGCGGTGTTGCTGGCGGCACTGCTGGTGGTACCACCGGCGGTACTGCCGCTGGAGGCGGTGGTACTACCGCTGCACAGAGAAAAACAGCGAAACCCTGAAACTGAATAACTTTTGCTAGGAAACTCCGATCGAGGTAAATCCAATTTTGTTGGAAACAGGATGACAAGGGCTAACCAACAAAAAGAAGAAATATTGAAACCAAGCAAGAGAGATTTTGCTAATAAATGGATGAGTGAAACCTTTCGCACGGATGGACCGGCAAAATCTCCAAAACCGAAAAGGCAAGAGAAGATGCATACGAAATCCGTTTTCGGTGAACTTGGCCTTGTCAAGACAAGCACGACAAGCACCAAGACCACACCACGATAATAGCCAAAAAAGAACCAATAAAGATGATGCCAAGGATGCAAAGGTTTGAGCTCTCTATGACGATATGATCAAGATACTCGCTCGAGAGCCCCTCTTGATAGTACGGCTATCTATCCTATAACCCGGTCTCTCAACTAACATCATGAGACCGGTAAAATAGAAACCCTATCAAGATCATACCTTTGCCTTGCGCATAATCCACTTGAGCTAGATGATGACGATCTTTGTCTTCTCAAGATGGACCACCTTTCTTGATTGCACTCCGCTCGGTGAAGACTCGCAATGTGCTCCCCCATACACCAAGATGGGAGAGGCATGATGTCTACTACACGCTTCTATTCTTGTAGACTTGTTGGGCCTCCAAGCGCAGAGGTTTGTAGGACAGCGGCAAATTTCCCTTTAGTGAGTAACCCAAGGTTTATCGAATCCACGGGAGGTAGAGGTCAAAGATATCCCTCTCAAGCAACCCTGCAATTAAGATACAAGAAGTCTCTTGTGTCCCCAACACACCTAATACAATTGTCAGTTGTATAGGTGCACTAGTTCGGCGAAGAGATGGTAAAATGCAAGTGGTATGGATGGTAAAAGGTGATTTTGTAATTCTGTAATAAAAATGGCAGCATGCAAACAAGTGACAAAAGTGACTAAAAACGGTGTATCAATGCTTGGAAACAAGGCCTAGGCTTCATGCTTTCACTAGTGACTACTCTCAACATCATTAACATAATTAAACACATAATAGTTCCACAAAAACACATGCATGGTAGACGTTACTCGGAGATCATTCTTTCGTGGATCAAATAGGATGAGAATTGCGTAGGGCTACGAAAAGCACACCTTAAAGTTCGTATTCCACATCTATGGACACTTAATGCTGTCACTATCCGCAGCCAAAGATAGTACTAACAAACACCACAACATATTTCTTGAATAGTCTCTTTCTTCAATAACACAAGCATCAAGAAACCTCATGATCTATTCAATACAACAATAATAAAGAACAAACTCATGATGAAGATCCTTCCAATCTATTATCCATAGAGTCACACACGGCACCCACACTGTCACCGAGATACCGTGATCACAACGGTGACTCCGGAAATTGTACTAAATAACATCACTTGAGCAAAATCATATCTATTACACATAGGGAAACATCATGTATTCAACTACACTAACAAAACTCATGATCACAACGAAGATCACATCATGGGAGAGAGAGATAACCACATAGCTAGTTGTATGAGCCTCAACCCCGGTGAGGGACTACTCCCTCCTCATCGCGGGAAGCAGCGTTGTTGATGGAGATGGCTCCGGCGGTCGATCCCCGTCCCGGCAGGGTGCCGGAACAGGACCTTCTGAGCCCCCGAAACTTGTCGGCGATGGCGGCGGAGCTCTGTTGCGTATTTGGGAAAATCCTTCGGGGGTTAGGGTTTTTGCATCGGATGTGATTTTATAGGCGTCGGAGGCGACCGAGGGGGTGCCCACAGGGCAGGGGAGGGTCCCACCTGCGGGTGGGCCCTAGGCCGCGGCAGGGGGCCACCCCTAGCCTGTGTGGGTCCCCTGGAGTCGCCCTTCTGGCTCCGTTCCTCATTTCTTCAATAAAAAATCTCCGTAAATTTTCGTCCAATTCCGAGAATATTTCCAGAAGTAACTTTCTGCAACAATTTCAGCACAAAAACAGGGAACTGGCACTGGGCATCTTGTCAATAGGTTAGTCCAATAAAATGCCTTAAAATGATATAACAAGATGGAAAAAACATGTGACAATGACATAAAACAAGCATGGATCACTCAAAAATTATAGATACGTTTGAGACAGAGGGAAGCATTAAAAGTAAAAGAAAGGCCCTTCGTAGAGGGAAGCAGGGATTAGTCATGTGCTAGAGCTTTTTGGTTTTTAAAACAGAAGTAAAATTATTTTGAGGTATGCATGCTTTCGTCAATGACTTCACAACAGAGAAGCTATCTAGTTCCTCATGACAAGCAAGGTTTTTAGACTTGTGAGAGTAGCTGGTTCTTAGAAGAGCGAGTACGCTCTTCTTTCTCCTTGGTTTCACCACTGTCCAATGTTTGAGCTGATTTCTCAGATTTGCACGGCGCGGAGGAGAATGGTGAGTTATATTTACATTTTGCTTAAGATGCTCTCGGGTTGATTCAAGTGAAGACGTAATCCATCGACATCGGGTTGAACCATACACTCAGTACGAATTTTTGGGCTTAGCAAAGAAGGTATTTGAAGCAAACAGCTAAAATTAACCGGTAACAGAGTAGCATAAGACATTTATCAATCATAACCATAAAAGCTCCACACCGTCTCCAATGTTGACCAAACAATTCTTTTGATGGAAAGATTAGCTTAAAGAATTAACAACTACGAAACACCACATAGTTTCAAGTTTTTAACAGTATTTCTTTACTAATCAATTCCACTCAAATAACCAGCAAGTTTAAGCATTCATCCTAATATCTCAAAACAAATTAGAAGCATCAAGTATCCACACTATGATCTACAAGACTATGCAGGATTTCATTTCATTCCAATATCACATGGATAGCATTTTATCGCTCTAACAAATTAAACAAGCAACCATAGCAACTCTCTAACAAATATAAGTGAAGAACAAGAGAGTTTAACATCAACAACTAGCAGCTCTAAACAATATAAAAGCTAAAAGAGAGAGCTTAGTAGCAAACAAACAGTAGCTAAGAATACTCAACAAGATATAAGCGAAGCAAAGGAGTATTCAAATAAAAAAGCGGAGCGTGTCTCTCTCCCACACAAACAAAGCAAGGATCCAACAAGTATATGACCAGCAAACAAAGAAACAAAACTGAAAGTAAAAAGACACTCCAAGCATAGCACATAATATGTAAAGTGATAGAAACGAAGTTCAACGAAGACGACCTTATGATAGTCGATGAAGAGGAGGGGATGCCTTGGGCATCCCCAAGCTTAGATGCTTGATGGTTCTTGATATTCATAGGGGTGCCATGGGGGCATCCCCAAGCTTGAGCTTTGATCCATCTTCAATTTCTTCATTATCCTCTTCTTTGGACTTAAAAACTCCCTTCACACAAAACTTCTCATAAACTGATTAGAGGGTTAGTGCTCATAAATTAAAATGCACATGTGTTCAACTCAAGATAAATTGCAAACAACTTTATTGGGCATTAACTACTGTTTACTAAGCCTCAGTGTGGCACTCTACCCCTAGAGTATCACATATGACGATGGTAAAGAGACAAATGCAAAATAAAAGCAGAATCTGTCAAAATCTGAACAGTCTGTAAAGATCGAATTTTTCAAGGCACTTCTGCAGCTCAAATAAAAAAACTTAAATCTAACGAAAGATAGATAAAAGCATAAGTCTTTCTTTCAAAAATTATCAAAAAAATATAAAATTATGGAAATTTTAGGATTTTCGTGCAACAGGCGCACAGAATCTGTTTTTGGACAGCAACACAATACCTCGCACTTTTAATGCATTAGAGGCTAAACTTGTCACAAAAAACCAAAAGAAAAAGATACAATGAAGTTGCTACAGAGGTAACAAATTCATGACTCAAGAAAAACAAAAACAAACTGAAATAAAAGAAAACATGGGTTGCCTCCCAACAAGCGCTTTTCTTTTAAGCCTTTTAGCTAGGCATGATAATTTTAATGATGTTCTCATAAGAATAAGAGTTGGAATGCAAAATAGAGCATAATGAAGCAAATATCAAACATATTTAAGTCTAACTCTCTTCCTATGCATAGGCATCTTGTAAGAAAATAAATCATTGGAGCATAAAGCATTCAGCATAGGAAGGCAAAGCAGGTGCAACATTAAAACATTCAACATAAAGAGGGGAAACTTCATAAGATGAAAATTTATATAACCACACTTCCCTCTCTCATAATAACTTTCAGTAGAATCATAATAAAACTCAATAACATAGTCATCACATAAAGCATTTTTCTTATGATTCACATGCATAAAAGTATTATTATTACTCTCCACATAAGTAAAATCCTTCTCATGAGTAATAGTGGGAGTAAAACTATCATAACCATCATTGTAATCATCATAAATAGGAGGCATATCATGATCATAATAAACTTTTTCCTCAATAGTAGGTGGACTGAAAATATCACATTCATCATAATAATCATCATATATAGGAGGCATAGTATAATCAAAGCAAATTTCCTCCTCAAAGCTTGGGGGACTAAAAAGATCATATTCATCAAAACCAGCTTCCCTAAGCTTAGAATTTTCCATAGCATTAGCAATAATGGTTTCCAAAGAATTCATGCTAATAACATTGGTACTATAATGATTATTATGCAAATAAAGTTCCATAGGTTTTTTAATTTTCTCTTCAAAAGCATCATGACCAATTTCAAGATAAATTTTATAAAGCTCTCTAATTTTTTTGTTGTTTTCCATTAAACCGAACTAGTGAAATAAAAACAAGAAACAAAAAGATTTAATTGCAAGATCTAAAGAAGATACCTTCAAGCACTCACCTCCCCAACAACAATGCTAGAAATTAGCTTCGTCGTCGGAGTGTGAGTACCGCTTACCTTACCTCCCCGGCAACGGCGCCAAGGCACTCTTCAACATATCTTCACTTAGCCTTTATCTTGATGACGATCACCACGTGACGCCATCCTCCATGGGCTACATAGGATATCCCTTTCGTTGCATGCTCATGGAGAAATACCTAACCACACATAGAGATACAAGCACATAGATCATGGGTTAGTTCACAAGGCTATATTGACAATTTCTTACCATACCATGGGATCATACGATCCCTCATGGTACATCCCTAGCCTTGTGTGTTGATCAACTTGCACTTAGCCTTGATCAACATAAACGCATCTTCTTTTAGCCTTGACTCCAACATATGGAGTTCAAACATTGCTTTGGACCAAACCTACAAGTATAGCTCAAAGCACACACTAGTCCTTAAGGATTGTCATTAATTACCAAAACCACACATGGGGGAAACCATGCTATTTCACCAAGTACACCCGTGACATGCTCAAGAGGTTAAAATTTGAAGATGCCAAGGGTTGTAAGTTTCCTATGTCCACCTCCACCGATCTTCATCCTGATCATCTTGGGAAGGATGTGGATCAAAAGGTATACTGTTCCATGATTGGCTCTTTGCTTTATCTTTGTGCACCTAGGACGGATATTATGTTTAGCGTGGGTATGTGTGCAAGGTATCAATCCGCTCCTAAAGAGAGCCATTATACGGCGGTTAAGCGAATCTTTCGATATTTAGTTCATACCCCAAGCTTTGGTCTTTGGTTTCCCAAGGGTTCAATCTTTTCTCTCACGGGGTACTCGGATGCGGATTATGCGGGTGACAAGAAGGATAGGAAGTCAACTTCCGGGGCTTGCCAATTTCTTGGTAGGTCCTTGGTGTGTTGGTCTTCCAAGAAGCAAAATTGTGTTGCTCTCTCCACCACCGAAGCCGAGTACATCTCCGCCGCAAGTTGTTGTGCTCAATTACTATGGATGAGGCAAACTTTGAAGGATTTCGGTGTCTCCTATGACAAAGTGCCTCTTCTAGGTGACAACCAAAGTGCTATCAAGATCGCCCACAACCCGCTGCAACACGCCAAGACGAAACATATTGAGATTCGTCATCACTTCATCCAGGAGCATGTGGAGCGAGGCGACATCGAGCTATTGTATGTTGGCACCAAGGATCAACTAGCCGATATCTTCACGAAGGCCCATGATGTCCAAAGGTTTCTAGAGTTGAGGAATGAACTAAATGTCGTGGATTCGAGTAACTTTGAGTGACCGTATCGCACATGCCCATGTTAGTCATTCTATCTAGTTTAGATGTAGGCATGGATATAGGGGGAGTGTAGTTCAATTCATGAGCCAACACTCTATCCATTATGCGCAAATAGACAAATCTTGCACTATAGTCACTTTGTGATAAATTGTGCTTCAATGATGAGTTTTGAGTGAGAACCCAAGATACATCTTCGCGGTGTCTCACTCTACTATACTCATATATGGTGGCTTCGGCCACCGACCTTCTCATGTGAGGAGTTGATTCTTTTGATTTATTTTGGATCTTCTTAGACCTATATGTGTCAATATGTGCGTCTTGTGGAAAAACACTCATAAATTGGCTTTTCGAGTTGCATCTTGCAACTATGAGTGTCGTACCATTCTATGATAGTTTGTGCCTTCTATCTCATGCCAACACTTCGTTCCTACAAGCCTTTCTGCTTCAAAATGCTCTAAAACACAAGTTTTTGGTTGGCTGTGCAAAAGGACGGCGGCACTACCGCCGGACCTGGCGGCACTACTGCCACTATGGAACTGTCCTGGCAGTTCTACCGTGCGGCAGTTCCCCGGGCCCGGCAGTGTGCCTAGGCTCCGGTACTGCCGCCAGGCCCGGCGGTACTACCGCTGCTACGGAATAGCAGTTAGCGGGGTACCCCTCGCCTGGTCGCAGCATCAGTGGCGGCACTACCGCCGGATCGGGCGGTAGTACCGCCAGTGCGGGTGACTGAGGAGCCCTTTAGGGCACGCGTGGGGAAGGGATTTTTAGATCCCATCTTCCCCACCGCGCCCTAGCTCTCTCCTCTCTCCACTCCGTGCCGCCACCGGATTGGAGCTCCTCCGGCTCCGAGGTTTTCCCTCCGTTGCCTCCTCGAGCTCCTCCACCTTCTCCTCCTCCAATCCCCTCCGATGGACGACGGTATGGTTCTCCCTCTCTCTCTCATCTAATTGATGGATGGGGATGCACTAGGAGTTCCTCTTTTTGTCCATGGTTAGGATGGGGTAGTGGTGGTCTCACCTTGGTTTGGAAATATGGTTACAAGATCTGTGTAGAAACTTCCCTAGGGTTGCTCTCATGCATCTAGGGTTTTCGATTCCATGTGAATTTCGCATCCATGTTTCCTCTTCAATGTGTCTTGTGTTTGTGAGCATACTTATCTATATTCCCTCCCTATCCATTGCTTCTCACGGTTCCGGTAGCTCTTGTCGGGGAACTCGCACCAAGACCATGGCGCAAGAAACCTCGTTCCGTGGATGAGATTGAGGCTGAGTTTGACCCCCCACGGGGTCCCTCTACAAGATGCAAACAGTTTCCGGCTACCGCAAAGAAGCTTCCCAATAAGAAAAAGACCGCTAGCACTATGCCCGATGCCCTTTATGTTGAGAGGAGGAAGGAGAATCCGTATGTGGTTGAGAGGATGCATCTAATACCGTCGATCCGTGGCAATGATCCCCGTTTTCACACAGTTTTTCAAGCCCAATGTTACAGAGAGCTGTTGATGACTGAGCCATCCGGGAATATTGTGCCGCAGCATTCGATCAACATGGGTCACATTGAAAGGAATCCTGAGTATTTCTCCGAAGCTATGGGATTGGTTGATGAGTTGGGTCTTCGTCCGCTTATGATTTTCTCTTAGAATTATGATGAAGCCCTTGTGTGCCAATTCCTTGCCACCGTTCACTTTGGGAATGAGACCGACCGCTATATCACCTAGATGACCAAGACCAAGAAGTTCACTATGACATGGGATGCCGTTGGAGGACTTCTTGGCTATGAGGAGCATGGCTCCTCTTGTGTTCTTCCTCCAACTTTTGACGATGAGTGGATTCGCATTCACCTCTCCGTGAAGTCAAAGAACAAGGATGATCTCGAGCCTCTATACTTTTGGAAGACCTACATTTGCGGTGCGTCTAAAGGACTCCACCCCACCTATGACATCCTACACTGCATCTTTCGTGAGACTATCAATCCCAAGGTGGGAAATTTGGATGAAATTATGGGCTACTTGAAGGATCTTTTGATTGCTGTGCATGAGAATAGAGGCAAGGGCAAGAAGCTTGATGTGATGGATTACCTTTGGAATGAGATGTGGGGAGTGCTTGTTTGCAAAAGAAATGCTTGCTATGGTCCTATCATTATGAGGATTATCTTGGCTGCATGGGAAAAGCAGTTTCCTGAGGTTGAACTAAGTGATCCTGACACTTGGGTTCTTCACAAGGAAAAGCGCCTTAGGATCAAGGATCACACCGAGCCACCGGTCCCCCCAAAGCAAGGACGTCGTGGGAAAGCAAAGGACAAGACTATTGTGGATGAAGATGAAGGAGGTCCCTCCCGCCCTCCCTCCAAGGGTGTAGCTTTGCTTGGATGGCTCGTGCTCTCAAGAAAGTGTTCAAGCTTAACAAGTCCATTGAGCGTCGTCAGTGGGAAGCCCACTATGATAATGAACTCAAGTGTCGCAAGGAAGCACAAGTTGATAATCAGCGTCGTCGTGATGGGGGAGAGTCTGTGGTTGATGTGGAGGAGCCTAGCATCACTACCTATGGTCGTTGGCAAGCTAGATATTCTGTAGGCCGAGCCCTTCAGTGGTCCTCTGAAGACGAAGAACCGGAGATTTCCTCTCGCCGCCATGCTTGCCCTCCAAACAATGATGATCTCTCCGACGTTTGAGCTGGGACGTTTAGCATCGGTCCCTCTCCTTTTTGGTGTCTTGATGCCAAAGGGGGAGAGATATCTATTAGGTTGTCTGGGGTGTTTGCCATGGGAGTCACAAGCTCTTTGTTCCTCTCAGTTGCATTTTTAAGCTTGTGAAACTTCTAATTATCATGTTTGAGAAGTTCTTCTATATGCATGGTGTGAGACATGTGAACCCTATGGTTATTTGTTTAAGTACTATTATCCATGCAAGTTATGTCTCTCTATATTTTTTTTGTTTGTTGCATCATATGTATGTTGCAGGGGGAGTATCTCCTCGTCGTGTTGTGCATGTGGTATTCAAATGCCTATGTCTAATCATGCACACTTTGAGGGGGAGCTTCTCCCTAATGCTTATCTTGCTAAATTATTATGTTGTCATCAACACCAAAAAGGGGGAGATTGAAAGTGCATCTAGTCCCCTAATATGTTTTGGTATTAATGACAACATAATAATTTGAATCTAATATTGCTTTGTGGGTTCGTGCAGTTTTTATACAGGAAGAAGTTCCAGTTGGCGGCAGTACCGCCGGGGTTGGTGGCAGTGCCGCCATACCTGGGTTTTGCGAGCCCTCCTCTGGGGCAGGCAGTGCAGCCATCACTACCGCCAGCACTACCGCCAGGGAGACGCTCTGTGAGCCCTCAGCGGCAGTACCGCCATCTCTGGCGGCAGTACTGCTGATGGGGCTGATGAGCCCTCCCCCAGGGCTGGCAGTACCGCTCGCACTGCCGCCAGCACTACCGCCCGGGAGGCTCTCTGTGAGCCATCAGCGGCAGTACCGCTGCTGGGCTTATGAGCGCTCCCTGTAGTGCCCCAACCCCAGAACTATACAGTGAAGCTTTGTGCAACCGGTCATGCTACACAATCGAAGGTTACTGGGTTTACCAATCCCAGGCCAAAACCTTTGGCAGGCGTGCTCGGAATGGATCATCGGCACGCAAGACTTCGATCATGCCATAAGCTCAGGCATAGCTATCATGTATAGTAGAGAGATCAAGACTTGTGGAACAACTGGCACATCACAGACTCTACGACACAAAGATTCATATAGCAACTCATATATGAGAAAGATACAAATATTACACACAAAAGGTCACATACCCAACAATTCACCATGCGGAAGCGAGGTAGTGTTGTCTAACAACATGATCCAAGTATGGCCTAAGAAGCCTACAGATAAACAATCCCAGCCAGCTTGTTCCACGGTCCCAAGCTGCCACCTGGGAACCCCGAACTACTCGTCGACGTCCACGAAGAACCCACCTGTGTGCTCGGTGTTGTCCTCCTCTGAAAAAAATCATAAAGGCAGCAAAGAGAGACTGAGTACGACGTACTCGCAAGTTTAGTAGGGCGATATAGGCCCAATGATGACGGAGGCTCTAAAGCTGTATAGTAGCTATTTTGCATAAAGCTAGTTTTCAGTTAAAGAGATGAAAATGACCCAAGGCATCGTCTACTCAGAAGGTTTTTCGAAAAGGGATAAGAGAATAAACTTTTCTTCGGTTCACAAAGAACCATTAGTAACCATTTCTCATCCCTCATCTCCACCAAGGCACTCCCTCGAATCACCCTCGAGGAAATGAACCTTTTAAGCACACGTTGTAATTGCAACCTCTAGCTGCCAAATTTTAATTAGGTTAAGATTCTCTATGGTCTCGTATATCCGTTCCCAACCGCGGACACGGCTTTTCGAAAATATTAAACCCTGCAGGGGTGTACTATTTTACCCATTGGTACCGTCCGGCTCACCTAATTGGCCCTCTTCCGGGGAAGGCCGGCGAGTGGGCGCGATTAGACCTTTACAATGCATGAGGCTTACTCAAGGACCATCAGTGTGCGGAAGGATAGGTTCAGCGCCTCCAACGCCCTGCCCCGCGGCTACATCCTAAACACCACCGTCCTCATCCTTTCTTTTCCACCCACACAACTCACGCACAAATGGAAATAGCAAACTAGAGGACCCTTGACAAGCCCCTCACAAATTATTTGGTCAGTAAGGAGCCCGTACCCCCACCAATGGCAGCACGCTCGATCTTGAGTCTAGAGACAAGAACACGCACCTAGGGGCAAGAATGAGGCAACCCACCATCCCCGATGGCAACTCATCCAAGCCTTTTTAGCATTTTAATTAAGGAGCCACAAGTAACCACCATGTCCAACATTCCATCAACATCAACATCATGGAATTAAATCAATGGACATAAATAGAAAAATGACTAAGCGTGGCTAAGCATAGCTAAGCATATAACAACAAATATAATTTTTTATCCGGCCATCACATCATACCTATGGTTCATAGGAGGGGAAACATGTATTGGCTCGGGAAAAACATGCATTTATAGGATACTCTAGAGCTTGATCAATAGTGGCATTGGAATCGCATGCAATATTATGGTGGATAAAATAAGTTTATAAAACAATAGGATGCTAGAATGCCAAGAAGGTTAGGTTATCTCTTGCCTTGCTGCCGGGGCGTGTAGTACTGCTCGTCAGGATAGCTAGGGGTGACCTCAACTCCGGAATCTATCGATACCAGACCAATAACAAAGGAACAAATAAATAACACGAAGTCAAGGTGCAATGCACAATCACATGATGACATGACAAGTTTATGCATAGATATCATCATTTAATTTATCTAACAGATTAAATGGAGTTCCAAATAATTAGTGCAATTATTTGGAAACAACCCCATATTTAACTTAATGTCCAATTGTTCATAAACTTTCACATTATTAAGAATTGGCTCAAATATGCATGAACATGACATGATTAAAAAGGTGTTGTTCCTCTGATCATTTTGGTACCTTATTTGTTATTTTTCGAGTTTCGATGAATAAATAGTGAATTAAATAATTATTTGAATTTAATTCATTTAATCATTTAAAGGATAACATCGAATAAATATTTGTGATCATGATGTGGTATGAGCATGGTTTGAATACATTTGAAAAGTTGATCACAATGATATTTTATTCACAAATTTTGGTTAACTATTTCTCAACTTATGAATTGTTTTCAAATTAGGTATTATTTATACCATTTTAGGAATTCTTAAATAAACAGCAAGGATATAACTCCAAAAGACTAATTCAATGATTCTAACAAGTAGAGTTTGTTTTTCTGAACATTTTGAAATTTGATTTGTCGAATTTGAAGCATTATTCAAATAGTTATCAATTATTTAACTTTGTTTATTTTCCAAAAAGGGAAAAGAATTCCCAGACAGGTCGGCCTTGTGCCGGCCAGGCCGGGCTGCAGGCCGGGGGGTGGCCCGAAGCGGTCGGCCTTGTGGCCGGCCTAGGCTGGGCGCTAGGCCGGGCTGGTGCCAGAGGCCTCCGGCCTTTTGGCCGGCCCAGGCCGAGCGCAAGGCCGGGATGGCACCCGAGCCAGCCGGCCTCACGGCCGGATAGGCCGGTGTCCAGGCCGGGCAAGCAGGGCACGGTGACGGTGGCACCCGACAGAGGAATCGGTCGGCGACGACCTCATTCGAGCGGCGCTCCGCGGTGTGCGTGGTGAAAAACAAAAACGTGCGGGGTGAGGGCCGCAGCCGTGAGTGTGCTCGGAACCGGAATGAAGGATGCACGGCGACGCGTGGGTGCTCGACAGCGCACGGCTGTGGCGGATGGCCGGCGGCATCCCGCACGGAGGCGAGGATGCAGAGGGGGAGGAGGGGGGAAAGAGATGTCCCCGAGATGCGCGGGCTCACCAGTGACGCGTGGCTGGCTGTGGGGTGGTCGGAGGAGGTCGGGGGCGGCCGGAATTTGGCGAAGATGACGACGGCAAGCGGCGGACGGCGTCGGAAGGAAAACGCGATTAGCTCGCGTCCGGTCCTCCCAGCAAGCGGGCGACGGCGGAGAAGCTAGAGGGCGGCACGGCAGTCCCTCTCCCCCGCTTCGATTCGCTCGGGGAAGCGGCAGTCGAGGGCGGAGCTTGGTGGTCGATAGCGGTGATGACGGCGGAGAAACTAGGGTTAGGGTTTCGCGCGAGGAGGGGAACGGGGAGGAGGGGTCGAGCGAGGGAGCAGGTGGCGTCGAGGAAGCCTCCTTAATCCTCCAGGGAGCAGGTGGCGCGGCGGCATGGTGAGGGGCGGCATGGCGCCAGTGCCGCTCCCGGCACAGTGAGGAGGATGAGGGAAGAGAGAGGCTGACAGGGGGAGCCCCCTGTCAGATTTTTAAACTTTTGCAGTTTTCCTTTTCTGATTTTTAAAACAGCAGGCCTTAGCTATTTAAATAAGCCACTTATGCAATTTTAGAAAAATCTGGAAAAATTCAGGTGGTCTCCCCTTGACCTGTAGAAGCTCCACAAAATTTGATGTGGCAAAATAAAAAGTTTTGCACAACATTTGTTCATAGGGTTTGAATAAGGTCATTTTTAATAATTTCCAAAAATAATGAACTTAATCATGGAGGCTCCTAGTATGAAAATGAAGCTGCCCATAATTTTAGTTTGAATTTTTGGAAAGGTTTAGCTTGGTTTCAAAATAGGATTTGAATTTAACCAATTTTGGATTCTCAATTTCATTTCCTTGCTTGTTAATAATTTGCATTTACCAAATAATTATAATTGGATGATTGAACTTCCTGGACAATTTGGAAGTTCAAAATTACTTGTTTGCTAAGTTGAGAAAATGCATTTGGTTTGGATGTGTTTGGGAAGTTTGCCTCCCCATTGTAATTGCTTGCATATGTTGGTTGTTAGAAATAGCAAATTCATATGGATGCCATGATGCAAACAAGAATGCAAAAGGTGGAAAAATTCTTCGTATTTTTCATTACAAAGCTGGGGCTGTTACACTCCCCTGAGCTAACAGTGCCGCCCGCACTGCCGCTAGCAGTGCCGCTGGTCGTAGTGCAAATATAGCAGTAGGTATTTCGCCCAACTGCGAGTTGTCGTGTTCTCCACAGGGACTAGGCAATCAACATTCAAGCTTTGGCTAAAGCTAGGTCAACTTCAAAGGAGCAGGTTGCAAAGCAGCAGGTTTCAACTGACGACTCCTCGAGAGGATTTTTCCCTCGAGAGGCTTTTTCCCTCGAGAGGCTTTTTCCCTCGAGAGGTTTTTTCCCTCGAGAGGATTTTTTCCCTCGAGAGGATTTTTCCCTCGAGAGGGTTTTTGCCTCGAGAGGTTTTTTCCCTCGAGAGGATTTTTTCCCTCGAGAGGATTTTTCCCTTGAGAGGGTTTTTGCCTCGAGAGGTTTTTTCCCTCGAGAGGATTTTTGCCTCGAGAGGGTTTTTGCCTCAAGAGGATTTTTGCCTCGAGAGGATTTTTGCCTCGAGAGGATTTTTTCCCTCGAGAGGGAGCTCAAGCAGAGAAAGGATTTTAGCAGAGCAAATTCAGAATTTTAACTTGCAGGTTCTTAGTTGTCAATCAAGTCCACTGCAAGGGTCCAAGCATGGTTTAGACAGGGAAAGAGAATTACTTCATGCAACTGGCAGAGACTAGTCTTGCCAGCAAGGGTTTTTTAGCAGGTTAAGGAAGGAGAAAATTCAAAGCACGAAGATCACTCTTTTCTGGGTTGTCAGTCCAGATCCAACTGAGTTAACAAGCAATTGGGGGCAAAGGAAAGATGTTGCAACAAAACGACGTGCAGGGACTAGCCATACATGCCACATATCAAACTACACCTGAGCAAAACCAGCTAAATCTCAGAATCAACAATTAGTTGTGTCACTCAACTTGCTGTAACAACTGAAATTAGCAAGATTTACCCACATATATTTAATCTGAACGAATCATTACCCAACAACCACAGGTCTAGCACAAGATCTGGAAGCAGGGGAAGCAGGGTACGAAGACAAGGGTAGATACGGATGAAGGAGAAGCAAGGTACGAGACAGGGACATATACGGAAGAGCAGCAGCAGTTGGGGAGGTTGAGGAAATGCAGCGGCAGCACTTGAGGTTGGGGAAGAGGTGCTTCAGGTCGTTCTCCTTGGTGAAGAGCAGCAGCAAGAGGTTTGAAGGAAGAGCAGCAGGAGGGCTCGCAGGAAGAAGTTCTCCAATTCGTCATCTTCGCTGGTTCATCGATGAAGATGTACAGCCGGCGTTGCGGGGCAGGGGCTGAAGATGCGGAGTGGCGTGGAGGTGCAGCAGCTCGTGGTGGTGGCGGATCGGTGGAGTCTTGGTGGCACGCCGCCACGCCTAGCCTGGCCGCGGCGGCGGCCGGTGGTGATGGAGATGGGGGATCGGGGAGGAGAACTGCCAGGCCTGCCTCACGATTGGAGCTGGCTGCCCCTTTTCTTCTTGATCTGATCTGGTTCTTTTGCAGCTTGGTCCCTCCACTTCTCTTCTTTCTGCCCAAGAAGATCCCTGCTCTTTTCTGTTCAGGCCCTTGCTCACTAAGCACATGTCTCCAGTAGATCCTTACTCAGCCTTGTTGTAGAATTTTGGTGCCTTTGCGCAACAATCCTGCAGATATGACAACAAGGCTATAAAATAACTCAAGTAATGAATATAGTTTATTTATTATTATTTCAGTAGCATAATTAGTCAACATAGCTTCAAATGTGAGTGAATTATGCACATAAACATGCTTGCAATTTGGATACAAATGCCACTGATCAACTCCCCCACACTTGAATCTTTGCTTGTCCTCAAGTAAAGCTTACATTCAGATAAAGGACATCAGTTGAAAAGTGAACGGTGGTTAATCTTAAAGATATAAGTTTCCATGTGTCTTTGGTTCATTTCAAGATTACTGCCTATGAAAGGTGAAAGACAACTTCAGAATGAACTTTTCAGTTGAAAATTTAGGTGCTTCTAGGTTTTAAAATATTTTTGAACTACTAGGATAAAACGGTAGGTAATAGACTCAAAAAGCATGATCCACAAATTGGCCTGAAAAAGGAACTGAGTTAGTGCTTCACCTACCACAGATCCCTGGATCATGGTAAGCTAATGCTAAGTCAAAAGTCAGTGAGCAGAGGTTTCTCATGTTAATGTAGTTAGTGCTTCACCTGCTACAGATCCCGAGATCATAGCAGGCTAATGCGAGAGCAAGCTTATTTTAGTTTAAATTAGTGCCTCACATGTCACCGATCCCGAGATCATGACATGCTAACGCCAAAATTGGTTGATTGACAATCATAGAACTTTGAATGAACCAGAACTTGATTTTTTCAAAAGTTAGTGCTTCACATGTTACCGATCCCGAGATCATAACTGCTAATGCAAAAAGGAGTTAGTTGGAACAGGCCCATAAGAGGATCATGAGATTTGGGTTTAGAACTTACATGAGCATCCTAGAATTTCAAAAGTTTTAAAACAGAGAAGCACAGAAATGTTCGACTGAAAGTTCATTCTGCAGTTGCTTTTCAAGAGTCATAAACATAATTTCGAAAAGACTCAAAGAAACATGGAGGCTTATATAGAAAAGATTAAGCACAGGACAAATTCAAATGATTTTTATTTCAGTTTTGGCAAGAAAAACATGCAGATGATTAGCTTATCTAAAACAAATAGGGCTCAAGCTTTCTTTCTTTAAACATTGTTGCAAGAAATTCATTTTTCAACATTTCAAACAATGCAATAGAATGATGAACACACAGCAAATAAATCTCCCCCACACTTAGAATTTTACAACAAGAAGAATAGATTGTTGGGGTAAGAAACAGCTCACCGGGCATATATTGTAGTAGCTCACAACCTTCTGCGTCCTCTCCCTTTCTTCATGCTCTAGCTCCTCTCAACTCCTCATCACCATGCCATGAATCCACCAGGATCCCAGGGGATATCGACTCGAACCATTTTGGTCCTCAAGGAGTGGTACACAAGTGACAGCCTGAGAATATTCTCACAGAAACAAAGAGTGAAAGTGACAGGGCAAAGGCCCACAATATCATCAATTGAGTACCCAATAATGTAAGTGTAGCAATAAGGCACATGGCGAGAGAAAAATGCAACATTAAGCATGGTATCATAATCAGGGCAACAATTATCATCATGGGGGATATGGGAATTATCAAAGCATGCATTCTCAAGTTTAATTTTAGCATTTGGATTATGTGAGGCATGAATTCGATCATGGGCAGAATCAATGGCATAATATGCATTATCAGATTTATCCAAGTCATGTTTTAGTTTTGCATTTAGCAATGGTATTATATACTGAGAGACAAGAGCAGAAAATTCAGAAGCAAGCATAACATCAAGAGGATTAGGTAAACCTGTTTCATCAGACTCTTGCATGACAATGTGCTCATCCTCAAGAATCTCCAACTTCTTATCTTCAGCAGCAGCTTCTTCTTCATGCTCAGGAGTAACAGATGTTGGATCTTCAGCAAGGTCACTTGTGCATTCCAATTGTGACTCTTGTTTTGCTTGAATCTGTTCTTTCTCTCCATCTTCAACTGCAGCAGCTTCATTATCCTCTAGCTCAAGCTGAAATGAGACCATGTCCCTGAGCTTCTCTTCATCATCAAACACTTCTTTGGGTGCTTGCACTTCAGGAGGATACTCCATTGGTACAGACCCTGGGAGTTGGTGTTGAGGCTCAAGTGTTGTTGTTTGTGAAACACTCTCATTCAGCTTCTTCAATTATGAATTCATCTGGTCCATCAACTCTTGTTGTTTCTTCTTGAATTCTGATACCCATGATGAATGCTCTTCTTGAGGAGTGGACTGAGCACTTGACTGAGGATGTTCTTGATTCTTCTCTGGACACCTAAATTTCTGCACTGGATAACTAGGAGAAAATGATGAGATAGGTGGGCTGCTGTTCCTATATGTCATACTTGGGTTTTCAGGCCATCCAGGGTAGTAATTGTTGTGGTGTGAACCATGCTGTGGAGCAAATTTCATGCCAAAACAATCTGGAGTGGGTGCATAACCACCATGCTGACAATCAGCAGGTGTATGGCCATGAATACCACAAATGTGACATATAGGGACAACATGAGAATAACCATTGTAATTGAAATGATCAGAATGCATAGGCCCATCACCTAAAACTATACCTCTCTCAAGAGCCAATTGATGCAATCTTTGAAAAAGCTTACTTTCATGTTCTTGAATTTTTTCCATAGTAATAGAGCAATCATTCACCTGTCCATGATGATCTGAATAGAATGCCATATCCAAGGTGAAACTTGTTCAACTACAATCTGCACAAAAGAAAGAAGAAACAAAGAGGAACACAAAAAATAACTAGGACAAGGGTTAGAGGTTAAAAATATGCACACAAAATGCAAACAAAGATCTAGTCTATAGCCTAACTCAATTGTTCGACGCTAGTCCCCGGCAACGGCGCCAATTTGGTCGTAGTGCAAATATAGCAGTAGGTATTTCGCCCAAGTGCGATTTGTCATGTTCTCCACTGGGACTAGGCAATCAACATTCAAGCTTTGGCTAAAGCTAGGTCAACTTCAAAGGAGCAAGTTGCAAAGCAGCAGGTTTCAACTGATGACTCCTCGAGAGGATTTTTCCCTCAAGAGGCTTTTTCCCTCGAGAGGATTTTTTCCTCGAGAGGTTTTTTCCCTCGAGAGGATTTTTCCCTCGAGAGGATTTTTCCCTCGAGAGGGTTTTTGCCTCGAGAGGTTTTTTCCCTCGAGAGGATTTTTTCCCTCGAGAGGATTTTTGCCTCGAGAGGGTTTTTGCCTCGAGAGGTTTTTTCCCTCGAGAGGATTTTTGCCTCGAGAGGATTTTGCCTCGACAGGATTTTGCCTCGAGAGGATTTTTTCCATCGAGAGGGAGCTCAAGCAGAGAAAGGATTTTAGCAGAGCAAATTCAGAATTTTAACTTGCAGGTTCTTAGTTGTCAATCAAGTCCACTGCAAGGGTCCAAGCATGGTTTAGACAGGGAAAGAGAATTACTTCAAGCAACTGGCAGAGACTAGTCTTGCCAGCAAGGGTTTTTTAGTAGGTTAAGGAAGGAGAAAATTCAAAGCACGAAGATCACTCTTTTCTGGGTTGTCAGTCCAGATCCAACTGAGTTAACAAGCAATTGGGGGCAAAGGAAAGATGTTGCAACAAAACGACGTGCAGGGACTAGTCATACACGCCACATATCAAACTACACCTGAGCAAAACCAGCTAAATCTCAGAATCAACAATTAGTTGTGTCACTCAACTTGCTGTAACAACTGAAATTAGCAAGATTTACCCACATATATTTAATCTGAACGAATCATTACCCAACAACCACAGGTCTAGCACAAGATCTGGAAGCAGGGGAAGCAGGGTACGAAGACAAGGGTAGATACGGATGAAGGAGAAGCAAGGTACGAGACAGGGACAGATACGGAAGAGCAGCAGCAGTTGGGGAGGTTGAGGAAGAGCAGCGGCAGCACTTGAGGTTGGGGAAGAGGTGCTTCAGGTCGTTCTCCTTGGTGAAGAGCAGCAGCAAGAGGTTTGAAGGAAGAGCAGCAGGAGGGCTCGAAGGAAGAAGTTCTCCAATTCGTCGTCTTCACTGGTTCGTCGATGAAGATGTACAGCCGGCGTTGCGGGGCAGGGGCTGAAGATGCGGAGTGGCGTGGAGGTGCAGCAGCTTGTGGTGGTGGCGGATCGGTGGAGACTTGGTGGCACGCCGCCACTCCTGGCCTGGCCGCGGCGGCGACCGGTGGTGATGGAGATGGGGGATCGGGGAGGAGAACTGCCAGGCCTGCCTCACGATTGGAGCTGGCTGCCCCTTTTCTTCTTGATCTGATCTGGTTCTTTTGCAGCTTGGTCCCTCCACTTCTCTTCTTTCTGCCCAAGAAGATCCCTGCTCTTTTCTGTTCAGGCCCTTGCTCACTAAGCACATGTCTCCAGCAGATCCTTACTCGGCCTTGGTGTAGAATTTTGGTGCCTTTGCGCACCAATCCTGCAGATATGACAACAAGGCTATAAAATAACTCAAGTAATGAATATAGTTTATTTATTATTATTTCAGTAGCATAATTAGTCAACATAGCTTCAAATGTGAGTGAATTATGCACATAAACATGCTTGCAATTTGGATACAAATGCCACTGATCAGCCGCCAGGAGGGTCGTCTGTTAGCCCACAGCGGTAGTACCGCCACCTTTCGGCGGCAATACCGCTGCTACAGGGTGGACCCCCTCCTGGCAGAAGGAGCCGTTTGAAGAACTGAAGAGTGCGGCGGCACTACCGCTAGGAGCGGCGGTAGTACCGCTGCAGTGGGCAGCAGGTTGCCAACGGATCCTTGGAGGAGAGGAGTATAAAAGGAGGGCTTCTCCCTCCTTTTCTTTTAAGGCTCTAGCTCAAGTTTACTCCCTCTCTCCTCCATTAATGAGCCCAAGCTAAAATTGCCTAGATCTCCCACTCCCTCGCCCCAACTTCGTTGATCTTTTGAGGAGTGAAGTAGGAGACCTAGATCTAGCCTTTCACCGAAGGAATTTCGAATCCCCCCACTATTTTCTAGTGGATCTTGGATCTTGTAGGCTCTTAGGGTTTCTTGAAAAACTCTAGGAGCAAGTGCGGGTTTCGGAGCTTCATAGTTTGTGAGGAGCTCCGGGACATTGTTGGGAGTCTCCAACTCATTGTGGAGAGCCCCAACCTTGGTGTAAAGGTTTGGTCAACGCCTTCAAGTCGACCTCATAGTGGAAAGAGCTATTCCCCCACGAGAGTAGCTCACGGAGAATAGGGTGAGCACGGACGTGCTAGTAGGAGGGCCAAGGAGCCTCCACGCCTCTCCAACGTAGACATACTTCCCTTGGGAAGGAACTACGGGAATCATTTCCTCGTGTCCTCTTGCGGTGACTTCTATCCTTTACTTTCCGTTGCGCTTTCTACTTGTTCCTCGCATCTTATCACTTAGGGTTGTTCATCTAGTCGCACATCTAGATAACTTGCTTTTACTTTGTTAAATCCCTGATCAAAAGAAAAAGAATTAAAATTGGTAGTCGCCTATTCACCAACCCTCTAGTCGACCATACGTTCTTTCACCTGCCTCCGGAGTGATGCGTGAGTAGTCCACCACGGGACTACGGGTCCATAGAAGTAGCTAGATGGTTGTCTCTCCTCCTTATACTCCATTGCTTAGATCTTGTGAGCTGCCTATCATGATCAAGATCGTATTATCTATAACTGCTACATGATTGTGTTTGCATGTTTCCGATGAATTGTGGAAGTCATTACTTTTGTTCATCTATGTGTTGTGTTTTATCTATGATCTTGCATGCTCTACGATGCTAGTGGATGCTTTGGCCAAGTAATTATTAGTGTTGTATGAGGGAGTATTTATGCTAGATAGTGGGTTCATGCCTCTCTTGTCTGAGCTCTGGTTGACAGAAACGATTAAGACGAGAGATGTGCTGTTGCCACTAGGGAGAAAACAGCGGTGTGATTTCCTTGTGTTATTTACATTGCTTACGTTATGCACTTTGCTTATTGCAATGATCTGTTGCTTGCAACTTAATATTTTTGGGTGACATGCTGGATAGCGATCCCGGAGTGGATTATTAGTCATAGATGCAGTTGGATAACGGTCTATGTATTTTGACGTAATGCCCATATTAGATGAAATGGTGAACTATATTGTTTTATGATAGCCTTGTTGTGCGTCCACAATTCTGTCAATTGCCATGCTGTAATTTGTTTACCCATCATGTATATCTTTTGGAGAGACACCGCTAGTGAACTGTGGACCCCGGTCCTATTTTCCTACATTGTTTACATCCATTTGAATAGCTTTTCATCATCATTTGCTCTCTGGTCATAATTCACTCTCTTCATATTTTACATCTGCACAATTAATCCTTTGTGTTCGGCAAGCCGGAGAGATTGACAACCTCTCTGTTTCGTTGGGCAAAGTACTTGTTTGTGATTGTGTGCAGGTCCACGTTGATCTACAAGCGCCAGAGTAGATTGACACCTCGCTAAGCCTTCTCCAAGTCCTACTGGATTCGATAACCTTGGTTTTGTAATCAAGGGAAAACTGCTGCTACGCTGCATCATACCTTCTTCTTGGGGTTCCCAGCGAACGTGCGATCCACGCCATCAAGCCTGTTTTCTGGCGCCGTTGCTGGGGACTTGGAAGCTTCAGCTAGGTGAGTTTCACACATCCTTTCAATTTATTTTGTTATTGTCTTGCTTAGTACCTTTTTCAAAGCTAGAGCTTTACTTATACCTTTGTGACAGTACCTAATGTTGTAAAAAATAAGTTCATGATATGTGCTTTGGAACTGAAGGAAGATATTGTTTTTGTGGACTAACCCCTCTAATGAAGTTGTTATAAGTTTTGCGTGAAGGAAGTTTTCAAGTATCCAAGTGCGAGGTGATGAAGGAAGATCAAGAAGGGATGAAAGCCTAAGCTTGGGGAGGCTCCCCATGGACGCTCCTCTGAAATATTCAAGAAGTCACAAGCGTCTAAGCTTGGGGATGCCCAAGGCATCCCCTTCTTCATCAACAATCACCGGTTTCTCTCATGGTACTATATTTTTATTCCTTTACACATTATGTGCTGCTCTTGGAGTGTCAGCTTGTTTTTATTTTCAGTTTGTTTGTGTTTAGTTCTCTGGTATTTGCAATAATTTGGATCCATGCATGCTTGCTTGGGAGAGAGACACACTCCGCTTTTTCATTATACACTCATGTTCTTCACTTATATGTGTTGAGTGTTTAGCCTTTGTTATTTTGCTTCCAGCTCTTGTTTTCAAGCATCTATTGTTCAGAGTTGTTAGCTTTTGTAGTTAGGAAGTATTGCCCTTGTTGTTTCACCCTTTTAGTTTCGTTTCAAATAAGTTGATTGGTGTTTGGTTGAGGGGAAATTATCATGTAGGAAGTGTTAAAAGTGTTGCTTAATCTTGTAGACCATTGTCTTGAATCTTTGATACTTGTCAATTGTTTCGAGATATGAAGCAGAATAATGCTTAAACTTGTGGATCATCTAGTAAGAATAGATTAGGAAAGAACTACTGTAAAGATGCTTGTCCTGCTTGGTAGTTTTCAAAGTCTAGATATTCTTTTTGCAAAGAGTTGGTTTGGCTAACAAGGTACACGGTGTGAAGTCCAGTGGTTATGCATGATGTATATCTGTAGTCATTCATTGAACCAAGTTGATGTTATGTGTTTGCTTGATATCCTACTAAGACCAAAAATTCCTTACTGAGAGGGAATACTTCTCGCGCATCCAAATCCCTGAGCCAAATATCTTTGCCATTTGTGTCCACCATACCTACCTACATGTGGTATTTCCCTGCCACTCCAAGTAAAATTTTCATGTGCTATCTTTAAAACTTTCAAAATTCTCTTTTTTGTGCCTCTGTTTTTAACTCATGAGGAAGCAATAGGAAGCTAGATATAACCTGTGACAAGCAAGGTCATTTCCCCCCTTTCACCCGGTGTTGATCGTTCACGTCCGCACTTGAATTTACCCGAGAGCGGCTTAAGCAAAATATAAATATAACTCACTATTCTCCTCCATACAATGAAAACCTGAGAAATCAGTCAAACATTGGATAGTGGTGAAACCAATGAGAAAGAGGAGTGGCCTCATTCCTCTAAAACCAGCCGCTCTCAAAAGTCTAAAAGCCTTGCTTGAAATGGGGGACTAGCTAGTTTCTTTACTGTGAAGTCGTTGATGAAAGCATGCATATCTCAAAACTGTTTTACTTCTGTCAAAAAAATAATAAAAAAGCTCTAGCACATGACTAATCCCTGCTTCCCTCTGCGAAGGGCCTTTCTTTTACTTTTATGTTGAGTCAGTTTTCCTCTTCCTTCTTAACCCCCTCAAGCAATCACTTGGTATCAACTTTGGCTCATATTTTACTTCATGTTATCTTTGTGTCTAACTGTGAAAACTTTGTATTGACTTTATCTTGAGATAAACAAGTTGTAAGTTGAAGCTTTTTGCTGAAAACTTAAATCTTACTTTGTGTTGACCAAACTCCTTTGTTGAACTAGTATTGCTTTGTGAGATATCAATCATTGTCAAGTGCTATACTTTTAAATCTCCAAGGTACTCTTTTCTAGTAAATTCTTGCTTAGATGTTACACCTGGTTAATCATTGTTTGTTTCATTCAATGAACCTTTGTTTTGGATCAATGCATTCAGTTCATATGCTTTACATGATTACATGATCAAGATTGTGTTGGTAGCATGTCACTTCAAAAATTATTTTGTTATCACTTACCTACTCGAGGACGAGCAGGAGTTAAGCTTGGGGATGCTAATACGTCTCCGATGTATCTATAATTTTTAATGTTTCATGCTTGATTATATATCAGTGCCACATGTTTTTATAATGTTTTTATATCATTTTGGCATGATTTATGGAACTAACCTATTAACAAGATGCCCAGTGCCAGTTCCTGTTTTCTGCTGTCTTTTTGTTTTAGAAAAGTTGTTCTGTGAAGTTTCTCGGAACACGCTGAAAATTTACGTGATTTATTTCCAAGTTGAAACAAAGACGGAACCCGAAGGATGCCCGGAGGGGAGGCTCCCAGCCTCCAGATGCCCTCCAGGCGCTGCCCACCCTAGGCCACGCATGGGGCCCACCTGGCGCCCTCCTTCGTCGCCTCGAGTCGCCTCTTCTCCTATAAATTAGTCTTCGCCCCGAAAACCAAAAATACCCGATCATATTTTCCAAAAGACGTCCGAGGCCGCCGCCATCTCCAACCCTAGTTCGGGAGGGTTCTACAGCTCTTCTCGGCACCCTGCCGGAGAGGGGAATCGACACCAGAGGCATCTACACCACCATGCCTGCCTCCGGAGTGATGCGTGAGTAGTCCACCACGGGACTACAGGTCCATAGCAGTAGTTAGATGGTTGTCTCTCCTCCTTGTACTCCATTGCTTAGATCTTGTGAGTTGCCTATCATGATCAAGATCGTATTATGTGTAACTACTACATGATTGTGTTTGCATGGATCCGATGTGTGGCGCCCTCGCTTAGAAAAGCAAGGCCACGTCGTGAAATATGCTATTCCCTGGATCGAGTATGGATAGCAATTCACAAATAGATGTAATACCATGCATCAATGTCCAATAAATATTACATCGCGAGATCCATAAATAAAATATTCTTTACAAATTGCATAGCCAAAGGCTAGCTTGAATGTAAAGTTTGGCAGCGGAAACATAAGTAGCACAGAGAGCTTCATCATCTTCATGTGCCACTGGCATACATGTTGGTTGCAAGCTCGAAAGGTAGACGTCCTCACCCGTCATCGTAAAAACCTGCAACATTAACGTTGCAGCCCAGGGAATTTGGGTCAATACCTTGTGACAGGCCGGCAAGTGAATACTATGGTGGATTATAAAATGGCAAGACTAAAACTACATGCTCATCTGGCTGGTGGGGTTGAAGGCTATTGCATAAAGCCAATTTTGTCCTACTTTTCACAAACATTATAATCTCAACTTTTCAATATGAGACACACCTATGGAACGCATCCAAGGTCTCATATACCCGAGTTCACCCATCAAATTTTATTATGAAATTGGAATGAAGAGATCCTCCGACAACTTCCTTGCTTAGCTACTCAACATTGTCCGTAACCGGGGACACGGCTATGATCATAGTTTTATTACTCTCGAGAGTTTGTGACACTTTCCCCACTAGACTCAACTAACCCAAACTTCCTAATCACTCATTTAGTGAAAAGGAAAGGAGAGAGTCGAGACGAGATCTTTCAGAAGAGCTTTCCCATACACATGTCCGAACAATACCCACCTACATACCCTACATCTGCTTGTTCGTCCGGTCAGGTCCACTCAACTTACTTAATCAAGACAGAGCCCATATGACTAGTGGCTGCATTGGAAGCAACTAAACATGGAGTGACATCGAATCTCAATACCCTGGGTGGCCATCCACAAGTGCACATACTCAGGTTAGACCACAAGAAAATGGCCCTGAGTAGCCACTCAACTTCGCACACCTCAACAAACCAAATCCACCCAGGTGATTCATTAATTTAGTAGAGTTTTCACTTAACTTACTACATCAAAATCTTCACAATTGCAGCAAGCATTTCTACTAAAATAATGTAGGTACCTATTCAACAAGAAAGATCTAACAGGCTTGCATAGCATAATTAAACAGTAGTAAACCTATGATGCAAACTACCAAGATAATCTATAATGCAATAACAAAATAGTAGGTCCTTCATGAGCTTGTGTATACACTTGCCTTTTGGAACTTGTCGTTGCTCACACACTCTTTTTCAACGTAGCTCATAGCTCTCCGTTCAATCTATACAATACAAACATATGGCAATAAGCAACAATACAACAATCAAATAAACATACATAATAACAAACAAAGATAGAAACAAACAAAACTAGGTTGGTGATCCAAGCTTCAATACATGATCCCATATGCAAAAAGAATCAATGCATTAGGTTTGGGGTTTGCCATTTGGGTCAGGGGTTGGTCTGAAATCAAATTTGAATATTCCAAATTTGAATAGGTTGAAGGGTTGTTTCAAAGCTTGTAGGGATTGGTCTTGATCTCTCTGGACAGAGACAAGTATTTTAAGAAGTTTTCTAAAAGAAAACAATTTAAAAGGATTTATAGAAATTAAACTATATCAGAAATACTCCAATTTGAGTATCTGATTAAGAAATCTTTTTAAAACTTTCAAAAATTAATTATAACAGTGGAAACATGTCATGCATGTTCCAAGGTTTCCAGAAATATTTTATTTGCAAAATTTGGACTTATAGATTTGAAACTATGTCAAATTTACTCAAATGACTCATTTGAAATTTGAATAAATTTGGTTTTGTTACACTGAAAACTAACAGTACCAAAAGATTCTACAAGTCCAGAGCTTTTCAAAAATATAAAGTTTGCTAAATTTGACTAAATGGTTTAAAAGTTATGAAGGTTTGAAGTTATAGGGTCTTTTCTGCAAAACTGTCTTTAATTCTAAATCGGGTAAATCACAGAAATTCCCTGGCTGACTGGATGCTGACTGGTGCTGACGAGGCGACGACGTGGCGCTGACTGGGCTTGCCACCTCAGCGTACCGATTCGGGATTTGGATCTAATCACGGCCATTCACGACAGATCTGACGGTGGAGAACCTAGGGTTCTTACCCGACGGCGCGGTCACCGGCGATGGGCAGGGATGGCGGCGGCACGGCACGGACGTGGATGGCGACGACACTTCGGTGAGGCTTGGGCTCGACGAAGACCACGATGGGATGCGAGACGACACGGCGAAGACGATGACGTCGGTGGCGATGGGAGGAGCGTCCTGGAGCGGCGGTTGGAGGTGACCGGAGGTGCGGCGGTGGACGGCGCGTTCGGGTCGACGACGAATCCGTTGATTTGGCTGCGGGGAAAATCGAAGAAGGGCATGGGAAGATGTGTGAGGGCGAGGGGAAACGAGGGGAACAAGAATTGTGACGGGGGCTCACCGAGTTGGCCGGAAACGGAGAAAAATGGCGGCGGTCGAACGAACTCCGGCGAGAAAATCCGGCGGCCTGGGGGTGATACGGAGAGGGCTTTTGGGGGGAGAAGGAAGAGGAGGTCAAGGGGTTCGAGTAGGAATGAACGGCTCGTTGATTGGTGTAGTAATTCGCCCGGAATCAAGGTGGGAAGAAACGGCAACGTGAGGCGTAACTCCCGTGCGGGAGGTCGAGGATGAGTGATGACGTCAGCATGACGTCATCATTTCTTTTTCTTTATTTTCTGTTTTCTTTTACAAATTTTGATTTAGGCCTCCAAATCAAGTCAAATAAATTTGTAAAAATTTGTAAAATTCCAAATAGTCAAAATAGACATTTAGGAACTAATTTTGGTCAAAACAAAATTACCAAAATACCCTTTTGGTCAAATTTGCCTTATATGGCTATTTGGGAAATTTCCAAATTTAGGTTTATAAATATCCCAAAATATTTAATTAAAAACCAGAGGATAATATGAGTAATATCATTCAAAATGATAACTCATTTTCATATTAAAATAATTTAAGATAAAACATTTTTATAAAACAAAGCTTGGAAAAGTATTTAAATTATTTCCACAAATGAAATAGGGTTTATAATATCCCCATATTATTTATTTTAAAACAATAAACCAAAGGGGAAAATACTATTTGAAAAACCCCATTTAAATATTTTATTTCCAAGACATTAAAATTGAGATAGGAAGATAAAGGAATATTTAATTTAAAATATAACTTTGAAGATGTCAAAACAATCTTCTATAAAAGCTTTTCTTGATTTTTGGAGACTTTATTTAATTATTAACAAAAGTTTTAAATTTTGTGATTTTTAAAACATTCCAAAATTTGGGATGTTACACGATGAATTGTGGAAGTCATTACTTTTGTTCATCTATGTGTTGTGTTTTATCTATGATCTTGCATGCTCTCCGATGCTAGTGGATGTTTTGGCCAAGTAATTATTAGTGTTGTATGAGGGAGTATTTATGCTAGATAGTGGGTTCATGCCTCTCTTGTTTGAACTCGGGTTGACAGAAACGATTAAGACGAGAGATGTGATGTTGCCACTAGGGAGAAAACAACGGTGTGATTTCCTTGTGTTATTTACATTGCTTACATTATGCACTTTGCTTATTGCAATGATCTGTTGCTTGCAACTTAATACTTTTGGGTGACATGCTGGATAGCGATCCCGGAGTGGATTATTAGTCATAGATGCAGTTGGATAACGGTCTATGTATTTTGTCGTAATGCCCATATTAGATGAAACGGTGAACTATATTGTTTTATGGTAGCCTTGTTGTGCGCCCACAATTCTGTCAGTTGCCATGCTGTAATTTGTTTACCCATCATATATATCTTCTGGAGAGACACCGCTAGTGAATTGTGGACCCCGGTCCTACTTTCCTACATTGTTTACAACTGTTTGAATAGCTTTTCATCATCATTTGCTTGCTGGTCATAATTCAATCTCTTCATATTTTACAACTGTTTGTGATTGTGTGCAGGTCCGCGTTGATCTACAAGCGCCAGAGTAGATTGTCACCTCGCTAAGCCTTCTCCAAGTCCTACTGGATTCGATAACCTTGGTTTTGTAATCAAGGGAAAACTGCTGCTACGCTGCATCATACCTTACTCTTGGGGTTCCCAGAGAACGTGTGATCCACGCCATCAACCATTAGGAGGCTGGGGGAGTCAAACCTGACGTCCATTAGAGCATCTTCAACAACTTCCTATTTTAGGGCATGCCCTATTAAAACTAACTTATAGGGCACCAAGGGGCCAAAAACGAGATCCAACGGTTGCTCTATCTTGGGACGATGTCGTAAAATTATTACAACAGTTGTATATTTCGACCCCAAGTGTTGTATATTTGGGGCACGAGCCGTGGTGCCGCAAAACGTAGGAGCATCGTGATCGCAGCCTAGCTAACGAGCTGAAATTTCATTTCCACTCCCGCCACGTCTCTTTCCACCTCGTCCTACCGCCACCGGCCACAAATCGACCAGTGTAGCTACCGCAGGCGCCGCATGACCACCGCGACGCCTCCTCCGACCTCTTCCCCGCCGTCACCGGCCACAAATCACCCTACTGGTGACTTGAATCGGCCGTTCAACCCCGCAGCCACCGCGGTCGATTCTGCATCGTCGTCGTCACTGCAACAGTCATCCTCTGTCGATTTCTCTTTCCCACGACCAGCCGCGGCACTGGCTCGACGACCACACTGCACCACCGGCTCGGTGCACGCGACATGTTTGACTTAATTTCTAACCCATTTTTCATTTTTGTTCAATTTAGGACTAGAATTTTGAACACAAATACATTATGTTTGTATGTGGTTTTAATCGAGTATTCCTCCGGTGAGGAGTATGACTTGGAGGAGGAAGAACATGTTGCATTGATTTTGATGTTGCACAAGAGCAAGAAGCCGAATCATGGAAGGATGGAAGGGATATATCCTTGACCATAGATTGTTTTTACTCAACTCCGGTACAATAAGTAGCTGAAAGACAATTCTCTTAAAGTTATCTACATATGCTAGCACTAAAGCATATGACACTTGTATATTGAGATGGATTTAAAGCATGGTGATGTATCGGACAAGTTAGAACAGAGATAATATACCTTTGATGAGTCCATTAAATTCTTAGAGGTTACCAATATCATTATCTCCAGGGGCATAATTGTTAGTATGCTCCTCCTTACTCTCTAGCAGCTTCTTCCTACACGCTAAAATTACAATAAGAAAAAACAATCATATCATGCAAACTTGAAGGCTGCAGATACCATGGGTGAATTATTTTCTAGACTGGCTTTACAAGTGCATCCCATATAATCTGCACACTTAGTATGCCCCTGCTTATAATCCATAACACTATCTTACTGCATATGCGGAACAATAGCTGTCACAGAGAGGGCGCAAGAGAGGATAAAACCACATGTGATCAGTTTGTAAGAAGAATTCCTCAGTGATACTCTTTCCCCCAAGTCCTCATAATTCTCCGGGACAATAGCATGCCCATTTCGCACACATGACAACTTGACTAAAACCATAGATCTTGTGATTGTTGTGTATCCGTTCTAGTACAGGTTGGCAAGTAATTCTCTTTTCTAGTGTGCTTGACCAATTTGTGGGACAGTTATCAATTAGAGATTGAGCTTACTATTTTCTAAATCTATAACCAGTCGGCTATACTGAAGCAACAAGAAACCAATCTAATTCTCCCAAAGTACGTGTATCTCACTTACAATCCAATCACATCCCCTATCAAGCCGACTCAAGGCAGCCATCCTCCCCCGTGGTGTTTAACTCGTTGTGTACCTTGGCACATAAGGTTTAATTCAGGCTAAATGCTGGCAAAAAAATAGCATCAACAATAGGGTGATTATGTGTGGTAATTATGAACAATAGGGTCATAACATACTAACAACCTCAGGATGCCAAATCGAAAATTTCAAGGGTTCGGATGTGAAGGAAAAAACATCAGCCCCTCTGTACCACTGCCGCTGCCGCACACCCTTGCGCCTCTCCCACTGTCGCCCCTGCACCTAGCACTGCCCCCTCTGTCGCCCCTGCACCTAGCACTGTCCCCTCCATTGCCAGAGGTTCAGGCCACCTCGCCGGTGCCTCCCTTCACACCGACCCATGCCACCTCGCCGAACTCTCCCTCCTCACAGACCACAGTCCCAGGCGAGATCCGGCGTCAAAGTCCCACAATCTATTCCAACGCAATTAGCACGGAAAAAATGTAGGGATGGTGAGATGGAGGCGGAACCTGGTGAAGGATCGGATCGAGGGCCGGCGGGCAGCTCGCAGATGAAGGTCTCTTCTCACACGATCTCCTCCAGCACGCGGCGCGGTGCCCCTCCGGCCTCTTCGGCTTGCCCATGCTGCCGGAGACGCTGCCGCGGATGAGGCGAGGATCTGCGGACGCAGACTTGGAGTTGGAGGCGGAGGCGACGGCATGCAGTTTTTTTTATTGACTGATACGAAGATGATCCCGTAATTTGACCTAAATAAAGCATTCGTCGCCATGGCAGGATCAATATTATATGGAGCACACATCCAATGACTCAATCAATGCGGCAACAAACCACCCCATCGTGTGATTGAGTACCTGCGTGGAGGCCGCACATGCGGGCGCGCATGAGGCCGATCTTCTTGAGGATGAAGCTCCCGGCGATGAACGCGCTGGCCGCTGGACGACGTCCTCGAAGGCCGCCCACGCGTGCACCAGATCCGGCGATGAACGCGCTGGGCGACGTCCTCGGAGGCCACGCCCCCCGTGGACAAGGCTGGTGGCGGCGCCGGCGGGCTAGGCGGCGACGCCTGGAATGGCAGCCGCGTGGAAAGGATGCGGCGGACGGGGCAATTATGATCCGGATTTTGGGTGGTAGTTTTTTTCCTATGCGATCGGTGGAAACTTTCGTCCGACTAAGTATCGTCTGCCAATTTTAATCGCTACTAGTACACGTGCACGTGCAACGCACGTCTAATAGAATGATTTTGCATGTGCAAATTTATAAAAAAAAATTGAACAAAAATTTATAGACATGTGGACTACAAGAACTTGCACATAAATTTACGTGAACAAAGAGATGATTATATATTTGTTGGAAATAGAATATATCTTCGAAGACCGAATTGCCCTTTATTTCCATCAGATTTGTCAATGTAATGTCATTTAACCAGAATAGTACACGATCTTGTTATAAATAATACTAATACAAGTCATTCCTATTGTAAAACATTTGTATTAGTATTTGCAAAATTGCCCCTTTGCACAATTAGAGGCCCTTGTCTACTTCGGTTTACTCCAGCAGCAAACATATAATGACTTGTAAATTGGACCTGCCCGACGAGGCAAGCGTGAAAAATTGGGCTGACGAAGTGCCGCCAAGGCTTGACTGTTGGTATGGATTTTTTTCCTTCTGATATAACAGAACTCTTCAAGATGGTTGTGGGAACACATGGAAAAATAAGAGGAAGAGAAAATATTAGTACTGAAAGGATATGAGCATTGTATGTATCAAATCGAGTACTAATTGAACTTGAAGCTAATTAGATTTCAAACTGCTCCAAGATATCAAACCTTAGTCCCTACATCCTCCAAATAAATGCAGACATCCCCATATTAGTACAAACAAAACAATTACTTTGATCTGGTAAATGCAACTAAAAAATGACCATAATTCACAGAGGAAATACAAATAAATGTGGCACCTAGTATGTTGGCATGGAGCCAAGTGAGTGGTACATTTATTATAAATATCAGTTCCCTGAATAGTAAAAATTAAATTTCATCACACTGAGGATCGGCTAGAAAATTCAAACAATACATACACTGCTATTTTTAACAAAACATATATCATTTACTAAGCTTACCTGTAAAGACTTAAGAGGACCGCATCAGGCGAGTAAAGAGGGAGCGATAAGAGAACAATACAACCCGGGGAAGCAGAGCGTAGTTGCCAGCTACCTGCCGCCCCAAGTGCATGCACAAATCAGTAGCAATAGGAGCCCAGCTAGCTAAGAGAAAGCACACATTTGGTCAGAAACCGAAATGGCTCGGAAGATGCGGGCATGCGCCGCAACATTTTCTAAAGGAAATACTACTGGTCGAACAAACAAAAATGGCACTGATTGCAAATTTACAGCAACCTATTTATGGATGTAACACACAATGTTGATATATAGTCTGGATATAGTTTACAGCCAACCAGTAAATGAATATTGAATACAATGTATAAAAAGGTCTCAAACATGAGGTGTTGTGGCTGCGAGGAAGAAGAAGAGCTAATTCCTAATTTTACAGGTTGGTATGTTTGTGAGACAACAACAATTATTCTATTTATTTGTTTTCTGGGGATGCATGCAGCTTTGACATTTATGTATGTATTGGTTGCTGTTTTTTCTAAATCAAAGTGAGGCCCAAGCGAGTTATGGATTCTCTGAACTTTTAACTTGAGTTACACTACACGTTGTGCACATTTTTCAGTTAACATAGCACTATTTGGAAGGGAATTCAGACAAATTCTTCAGCCCAGACAGCTTGTAATACAACTGAACGCCCAACTAAAATAACAGCAGTACCAAATGAATGGAATCTGTACCTCCAATGAAGAAAGCCTATGCGACTCCCGACTGGGGCGCCGCATCATCAGCGGTGGCTGGCCGACGCATCAGTCCGTCCCCGGGTCGGGTTCTACCACCAAATCCCCGCACAGATTACAATTCTCAAAACTCCTTTGAATCAAGGAGGCCAAGGTACATTGCTTTCTTTCTGTGCTGGAGAAGTCTAGATGGACTCTGCCTAACATTTTCACTCACTTTTTATTTTGATATAAACATAAAAAACACAATCTTTTCAGACGTAGGAGTTTTGCGTCAGTCTTCTTTTATCTGACCGTGACAAAGGTGAGTCTGCATATCATTCATGTGCACATCAACAGTAAGAACCGAGAACAACATGACAAAACAACTACGCTGATTTCTATCTGTACATGTCCACATTAGTAGGAATAGCAATCATATTGTTACCAGCACCATGTGAAACAAAATGAATAGCTACGAAGGTACGAAGCCTGCAAGCACATAGCAAAAAAATCAGATATAAGCACACAATGTTTCCCCGAATCATGGAAATTTAAGGTGGGAACACTGAAGTGTCTCATCAATTACACCTTCTATAGAGTGCAGATGGTCTTAATATAGATCCAGATCATAGACGGACAGGGGAGATTCTAGAAATTTGGGGCATCTACTTGGATCAGCAGTGGTGTGCCCAGCATAGCAGATGTTACCGTTGCGGATCTTGGTGATGGGCAGCCAGGCGCCCTAGAACCATCTGAGGTGGACCAGCTCCTTGAGGTACTCGCGCAGCTTCTCCATCACCCGTCCTGACCGTCGATGTCGACGACGGGATCCGAGATTGTTGCGACCTCCGGTGGCGGCGCGAGCTACATGACAGAGCAGCGGAAGTGTTTTGGATTGGGGAGGAGCCATCGATGTGCCTGCGTTGGTGGAGAATTTAGTCGGGAGTACAAAGGGGCAAGATCCCCGGTTGTCTCGCTCCATCTAGTTCAGACCTGCGCGACGGGAACCATGCGGAGTAGGCGGGGTCGGGACTCCGAGGTGCGGGCTGGGCGGCAACATCGCCAAGGCGAGTGGCGGCGAGAGTCGGGTCGGGATGCGAGGAGGGCAGCGAATCCACCGTCCTGCTCCCCTCCTCTCCCTCAAGCCGGATCTGGCATGTTCAGGTGAGGCTGCAAGATCCCGAGCATGGCAAGGAAGGGCAAGTCATCCCTGGCGCCGGTGGGCCGTGGGGAGGGAGCAACCGCGGGGGAGGCGGCGCGGCGACGGTGGGCGGCCGCTTTTTTAGTAGAGATAGGGGTTGCGGACGTGGGGCGTGGGGTGGAGTACGTTTCAGTCATTGCAAATTACTAAGTGCACATAAGACCATGCACTATGTGCATCAAAAGCGATTCAAAGGGAGCAATGAACCGGTTCAACACATAGGGCTTGTTTGATTCCAAGGAAGTTCATAGGATTCTTGTAGGAATTTATCCTATAGGAATTTTTCCTATGCTAGTGGTTTGATTCATAGGATTAGTTCCTATAGGAATTTTTCCCATAGGAATCTTTGTACTACTTCCTATAGGAATTCTAACATCCACTCTAACCTCTTTTTACAATTCCTTTAGTTGAATCAAACAAAGTTTGGTACAAACCAAATCCTATAGGATTGAAACGTGCATGACATAGCAATCCTACACTTTTCCTATTCCTATGTCTTTCCTACCCTACAAATCAAACAAGCCCATAGTAGGGCATCGGTTCAACAAGCCTGACAAGAAAAGCGAATCAACTTCATGGTTCGCTTCTTTGCATGCATGTGTGGGCCCTTTGGTAGAATTGTGAGAGAGAAAGGCTGGAAAGGTAAAAAAATTGCTAGTTGTTTAATACAAAGGTAGGACCCACAGGCGATTCCATACATAGTAGCCAAAATGGCCACCGATTCCTACTGACACATTTTTCCTTTGAATCGGCACCACATAGTGCATGGTCTAAGAGAACGATTTGGTTAATGTTAATGGTTGGATTGAGTTTAGTGGGTCTAATCATGCGATTGTCATTGGTCCGTGTACATCTTATGGGGTGCGTTTAGCTAAAGTGATGTTGTCTTGTTTATTAGTAAATAAAGTAGAGAAGTAGAGAAGTAGAGAAAAGGGGCAAGATCCCCGGTTGTCTCGCTCCATCTAGTTCAGACCTGCGCGACGGGAACCATGCGGAGTAGGCGGGGTCGGGACTCCGAGGTGCGGGCTGGGCGGCAACATCGCCAAGGCGAGTGGCGGCGAGAGTCGGGTCAGGATGCGAGGAGGGCAGCGAATCCACCGTCCTGCTCCCCTCCTCTCCCTCAAGCCGGATCTGGCATGTTCAGGTGAGGCTGCAAGATCCCGAGCATGGCAAGGAAGGGCAAGTCATCCCTGGCGCCGGTGGGCCGTGGGGAGGGAGCAACCGCGGGGGAGGCGGCGCGGCGACGGTGGGCGGCCGCTTTTTTAGTAGAGATAGGGGTTGCGGACGTGGGGCGTGGGGTGGAGTACGTTTCAGTCATTGCAAATTACTAAGTGCACATAAGAGAACGATTTGGTTAATGTTAATGGTTGGATTGAGTTTAGTGGGTCTAATCATGCGATTGTCATTGGTCCGTGTACATCTTATGGGGTGCGTTTAGCTAAAGTGATGTTGGCTTGTTTATTAGTAGTAGAGAATAACTGCATCCAGGTCTCCGATTAGACGAATATAGGCCATTAGATCTTGCTAAAAGGAAAAATCTGTTGATACAGATTAGTCTGGATACACTTTATGGGATGGCTTTAGAAAAGATAATGTTGGCTTGTTTAATAATACTGGTATAATTACACATGCAACGCACGACTCATCTATAATATATCAAACATAATAATTTATATCTAAATGTAGAATGATTTCTTGAAAATTTGAATTTTCACGCAAAGTGCATTGTCCCCCTAATTTCTGACTCATACAAATATTTTGAAAATTGTTTTGTTTTCACGAATGATCATTCCTTGTTTACCCAAATACCACACATTACCAATTATGTTTGCTCTTATCCAAAAGCACACTTCTCTGGATATATGATGCTTCAAGCAGTCATAATCCATTGTGGTTGTATCTTTTTTTTTTTGGCCGCAAACCTGGGGACGTTTATTGATTAATAGACATGCTGATACAATCAGCTAACAAGCTGTTTACAAGAAACGGCAGGCTATCTCCAAGCCAAATGTCTGAACCATGATTGTGGTTGTATCTTGGACGTATGAATGGTGTCAAAGCAGCTTCGGCCCATATTTAGTTCAAGTCAATATACTTTTGCACATAAGATTATAGTATTCTTATACAATCCAACGATAATATTGAATCTCCTTGTTCGAAAGTCAAAATCATTTAAAATAATTATCAACGCCACACACACCAGCTCAATACTATTTCTCACAAAAAGTGAGGTATGAGAAGAGGCTATTGTAGATAATTGACTTGGGGCTGTGATGATTATGTGCAGATAAGGATGGATAATACTGAAAATTTTGACACCAAATATGTATGTATATACTTTACATGAATATTCTTGGTTGCAAAATAGACGAATGACTCTCACACACCTCCTCTCGCCTTCATAGGTGTTGCAATCATTCAGCAGACCAAACAGAGTAGTGGCAAAATGAACTGAAAACAAGGCTTCAATCACTCGTGCTTGCCGATTCTGTCTCCCCGAAGCCTATAGTTATTTGGTTAACTGAAGCTTCTGAGTGTGTATCGTCAGGTACAGAAGCGCGACATAAGCTCTGAACAAAGGAAAAAAACTGCATATCATCTTGTTGAGGGCATTCTTAAATGATAGATCAACCTGAGAGAAAATGCTTAGGAAACCCTAATAGCCAAAGAAGGCATGCACATTTGTTCTCTATAGATAGACACTATTTCTCAATCAAAAGATGGTTAGAAGCAAGCAGCTGCCAAGCTTGCCCTTTTAATCATGCAAAAAATTAAATATATGATATTATGGCTTACGGAAATAATTGGTTTGTAAGTCATTGGTGGGTCCTGCTTTCATAAAGTTGCACCTGTATATTACATAGCAATCATCCTTGTTTGGAAGCCAGCCACCATTAGGAGAAAACGAAAGGCCTAAAGTTTGAGAAGAACATAAACACTTAATAGTTCTAGAGCTATCAAAAACATGAGATCCAAAATAAACAGCCACAAAACAGACATATCACTCTAAAAATAATGGAACAAAGAGAGAAATATTAACCATAAAATATAATTGGAATGCTTGGAAAGATTATTATGCTTCTATGTGGCAAGATTCAAATTAATTTAAGACTAGTTCGCCACATTCTAGAGTCATTCTTCATCTATGGAATAGCCAAACAAATCATATTCAGTGCTACCAATAGCATTACTAATTTTCATATTCAGCTAAAATAGGTCATCAAAGAGAACTCTGAACAACTTCACACAAAACATAGGACATATTTGAAGAAAAAAATTCACATTGCAAAGAGGGTAGAAAATATTCAGACTTGAGGATGGAGAGCAGAAAAATAGAAGCAAAGCCTCAAAAGGAAGCATGAATACGGAAGCAAAAAATGTCAGTTTCTAAACACACATAGAAGAAACACAGAAACAAAAACAAGTCTAAAGAAGATAGAAGATATACGACCCTGAAGACCAAGTGTTTAACATCAACCTGATATTACAACAAAGTAAAAAGGCTAAATGGCACCTTTCTAAGATGTATGCAACAACAGATGACATGTATGTAATACAGGGTGCAATCAAGACGCACATGCTAAAAATTTGAAAACCTTGCAATTGCTACAAGGGTAAGCATAGCAAATGTCATGTCATAAAGTTCATTGCCCAAAACGGCATATCTTGTCACAAGGCAAATATTGTTTTAGGTCCATCTATGACTATATAATAAAAAAAAGTAGAAACAAATGCCTTGAATGTAAAAAGTAGTAACAGATTCGAGGAAGAGGCGATGAGCGTCGAGCTTACCACCTGCACGTTACAGGCAATGTGAGAGTTCAAGGAGCAGGCGACACCTACCACGACCGGACGACCCCTAGCGCAAGCTCCACTCAGAACCTCATATAGCTTCCTCCTCTTCTCCGACTCCTTTACTAAAGGAAAATCACCGCTACCCACTTCTCCTCGCGCTCTAGCCTCATACAAGCTAACACGCACCTGGGTGCTGCCAAAATCAACGCGTTAAATGCTGAATTTGGTAGAAACATACATTCTTTCAGGCGGCCTGGTGCTCCGTGAGGGAAAGGCCGGCATCGATGTGGGTTGTTCTCTTCTTTGTCAGCCCCCACACAGATGCACACGGCCAGGGAGGAGACAATGGCAGTGATCTGTGCTCTGTATGACAGAGACAAAACAGATCATAAAAGAAAGATTTTCATATTTCATTTTTAAGAGTTCCTTGTGGTATGTATGACAGAGACAAAACAAATAGTCAGGCAACCATATTGTCATATTGATATACTATTTTTCAAAGCACTACAGCTACCAGAAGGAATATGGATTTGTAAGGAAAGCATAAACTGATCAAAACAGACAACGAAATCTGGTTCCCTCGAAACTACACCTGAATCCTGACTACTAATAAGCTACTTCGTAAAAAAGTGAGCAGACAAAATTTGAAGCCGCGTTATATCCTCCAATCCTCGAAACTGTAAGCACCAATTATTATTTTTCTTGTTTGATGGTAGTATTAAGCACCATGTGTTTGTGGCCAAACCAAATCATAGCAAGATTAAGCGCTACATGCTTAGGGAACAATTTTCTATGTCAAATTCGAAGATCAACTTGTTAACCCCAATGCAGATATCTTTGAACAAACATTGTATGCTATTAAGAGAGAGAACTAACTGAAGAGTTCGAGAGTGTGGCGGCAGCGACCATCAGCTTGTCTATTTAGGCGGTCCATTCAACGGCGGCGGAGACATGGATTATTATCACCAGGAGAAAGCGCTAGAGGTCGATGAGCAACCAGGAGCCCTCGCCGTCCGACCATCCAGCAGCGAGAACATGCGGACTGATGTCTTCAAGTTCGTCATGTGGCTCCCGTTTCATCCTGGCTGCACTTCCACCGCCCCTTTCGAAGATCCTTCGGGCCACCATATCCACGCCTACCAGCACCCCGCTCACTGGTCATCTTCCCAATTTGTGAAACCCTAGAGAGGAGGCCATGCACCTCTCATCCAGATGGCTCCGCATCGGTTGTCGAGGAGGCACCCGAGGCGGATGGTGAGGCGGCATCACGAGGGGAGACGGCATGGCGGGGCGGAGGGGCGTGAGAGCAGCCGAAGAGAGGGGCGATCGATCTGGAAAGAGGAGGCATTGTGCGGAGAGGACAGGGTGAATGTGTGCGAGCAGTTATTTTTTTTAGACAGACGGTCGGCGAGGAGCTTTTCAGTCCGCCCGCGGTGCGGTCCGCTGGGGTAATTGCTAAATGCACATGATCAATCCCTGCGGTTAGATGTCATTAGATGGATCCGATCCTGCGGTGGGGAGAGATTCGCGTACGTTTAACAGGGTGTCCATAGTAAAGATAATGTTTGCTCTTTTATTAAGGGTGGAGATAAGTAGTATAGTAGTATAGACTCTGCGACCGTAACCCGCGAACGGAAACTAACATACCGGTGGCCCAGTAGTGGTCTGGCCCTGCAAGACATCGGCCTGCCTTGGCCCGGTGTTCCCATCTCTCACGTGTCATTGTTCTCAAAAACAAAAAAAACAAAAAATCTCTCACGTGTCATCTTCCCCCGGCTTCGTCGCTGCAGCCTGTAGTGCCGGAGGAGGAGGAAGGGTTCTCCAGGGTTCCGGCCATGGACGGCCTCGCAGATCGCGTCGGCCGCTGCCGGATCCCGAAGCCGAGCGTCATGCGCGAACTCCAAGGACACAGGTCTGCATTTCAATTCCGCCTCTGCTCCGTTTCCTTTCCCTTTTATTGTCGCTTCATATAGTGGTGCCATGGAAATGTAGTGTTGAGATTCGTTTCACATTTGACCTAGAGAGTGCTTATTGTGTTCTTGATTGTAAGATGAAAGGAACGCCATGTGTGCTGTTGGGTAATTTTTCAAAGTAAGGTCATGCCTCCGGCCTCTGCATCCCGGCTTACGTTTTCATGCCTACCATTTTGGGGAATTCTTGATTATAAACTATGGGGAAATAAACCTATGGACATTTCTACGTCCAGGTGCCTGATGAGTAGTATCTCATCTTGAAATTCTGGTATGCAAGGGCCATATGGAAACGGGGGAGCTGCAACACAATCATGATATAGAGGACAGAAGTGGATGGTCCAGTTCTTTAATAGTAAAATCCAATTCGCCTTAGCATCTTAATTATGAGACTGATGATGTGCCAAATTTTGGCCCCAGCCAAACATGTTATTATTCCACTATGGCAGCAAAATCACGTGTTATCAATAACAGTGTGAGATGCTTGTATAATTGCCAATGCCAGGTGGTTTCAATTATCCCCCCATCATCATTTTATCCAACTAAACAGGGGCCTCTGTTGGTCATATTCTGAAACAAACAGTAACCGATCGTATGATGAAAAATGATGTCCTCATCTGACGAGAGGAACGTTTATGACAAAACTTTTAATCTTCAGTTAGGTGCTTCTTTTGTCAAGATTGCGGAGTTATTGATGGTTTGTTCAGGAACATTTATACAAAGTCCCGCAGCTTATTTACTCTTTGGCAAGCTTTACAGCATTACACATTTAGCTAATCTTCTTAAGAAACAACAAAGTTACAAAATTATCCAGCCTATATGCTAATGAAAGACAGATGCCTCCTTAGCTTCCGTTCCCTCTCTTGCGCCTTCCTTGTGGCTCCCTCACTTATCACCTCATCAATAAGATCCTTAAAGATGGATCTTTCAATGCCCACAACAACCTCTAGTAGCTCACTATCAAAACTCTTCCATTCTTTCATTCCACATGCCGCATGCTCGGTTAGCATACTCTCATCTTCTTCCTCTTCGGAGCAGCTTATCATGGGGGCTGCGGACAGGAGGCCGTCGATCTCTGCACACAAGTCCTTAAAAATTTGCCACCCACTTAACTTCTTGGTTTGAAGAAACTGTGTTGATCGACTCGTTTGGTGGATATCCATTTTCTTGGTGATGAGTTCGTTTGCGAGGTCGAAAATGAGCATACGGTGAAGCTTTTCGGTGTCTGGTTTTGCTTGCTCAAGGATAAGGAAAAGCTCTGGATTGATGGAGTAACTGGCTGACCTCAGCTGATGAGGCATAGTCCTCAAACTTAGTTCATTGTGCAGGAGACCTGACGCATAAAATATATCATGGATGTACTGGTGATCCTTGTTGCAAGTAACTGATGACAAGATTGTATTAGTCTTCATGGTTTCATCCCTCAAAAATTGTAGGAGCTCAAGCTTTTGGATGAGGGCTTTCATATTTTCTGGCCTTATCTGGTTGTCCTCACTGCTTGTCTTCAACGGTGGCGTGTCAGGGAGGCTTGTTAAAGTCAACCACTCATCTGAAGTATGTGTCTCACCATCTGAAGAGGTGAAGAAGAAAAAGGTATGTTGAGAATGCCAGGCTATCTAGTTCAGCTGTAAAAAAGTAGGTATACGTGTAGGGGACATATCCTCTGAAAATGGGCTATAAGTTCTTATATATTAATTCTTGTTGCAAATTTCATGAAAATTAAAAATCACATGTCGGTGTTCCCGAAACATTCTAAGTTGAATCTTCTAAAATAAACAATCCAAGTTATAGCTCTCTAGGGAATTTGCATATATCTATGCAAACATTAAAGGACAAACTCAATCTTGTCTGTGAGATTCGAAGTGATTTGTCCTCTTCTGTATCTAAAAACATGATTGAGTTGATTCTTGAATTTTTGCATGGATAACACCTTGCCTATAGCTGAAAATTTCTAAAAACTTCTTAAGTGTGATTTAGTTGTTTCTACTGAATTTTTAAAACAATTACATAAATATATACCAAAGCTTAGCCTATTTTCATAATATGCCTCCTTATCTCATGTGGCTCATCCACATAAGTAGCATCCACATTCCACACTAACAAACATGTATCACGTTCCAGCATAGCAAGTGCAACATGTTTTGGTCTTCATAGAGATGTTAGGTGCAGGCATGGGCTACAACTGTAGGCTCATGTACTCTTGATTCTTGAACCAAGCAAACAGTTGCATGTGTCTCTGCAACTGTCAAATTACTGTGATCGCTCCAAGCTTCAAGGACCACAAGCTATATTTAGTTGCATTGATTACTGGTTGCCTGTCATTACGATAGGCAGATGTGCTTACAGCTAAGTATGATTGTCCTATAACTAGCAGCATGGGCTTCCTGTGTTGATGAAAACTAAATAACTACAACTATCTCGCAGTTGTAAAGTTACGCGGAGAATATTTTATCAGATCAAGGGCTTACCTTTGAAGGAATCTGAGATCCTCGTCGCTAAAGGAGATGACCCGTCATGATATAACGAGTCATGAAGAACTGATACAGGACTCTGGATGTTTTCCAGCGGATGGATCTTCTTCTTGTTCATAGACTGAACTGTAGAAGTTTCCTGGAAAAAGGGTTGCTACTCAGTTATTAGTGAAATAAAATTCACATGCAAGAATTAATGGTAGATTCTTCACAGGTTCTAATATATTTAGTTATATGTACCTCATGATTAAGTGTTGAAGCTGCATTGCTTTGACAGAGAAATAATGGTTTGCCGTTCATTGGATTTTGATAACCAATTACACCAAGATCAACCTGTTTTGCCAAGCTGATTTTGCTTTCAGGAATCCGCAACACCTCATCGTCACTGCAAATGTTTTTTGCTTGTACAGGCCTCGATCTTTGTCTGCCTCTTGGTGACACTGCTTCACTGGATTTCTTGCTTGGAGACACTAGAGGAACAGGCAGACGAGGCGTCCTTTCAGGGTCAGCCTTCCTCAGCACCACTCTGGGGCTCAATGAGCTAGAATGCCGCGGTGAGATTGTGCCTTTTACAGGTTCCTTGGCCCTAGAATGAACACTTCCGTTGTCAGAATGGATCTTCTTCCTGTTGATGTTCTCACTTTTTCTGGTAGAATTTGGCTCGGCGTGCCGCAGTTTACCAAGGCCTTTTGGCCCAGAAAGGGGAGCATCGAAACAAAGGGAAGTATCAGGTTTTTTTATGCTTCTTGCTGGCTTCATGATCACAATGGGAGATTGAAAATTTCCAGAGTTAGCTGTCAGTTCAGCTTCTGCTTTCTGAATGGGCACGAAGCTGTCATCAGTTTCATTTTGGCACGGGGTGTCCTCTGTGTGCAATACTCCCAGTATCCTGAGAGCCCTTAAATCCTTATTGCATTCAGACAGGTTAAGACCTCTTAGCCTTGTTTGTATGTCGGCGTAGAAGGATGCACTCGGCTGCTTCTTTTCAGCCTTATATCCTGTTGCACCTCTCTCCTGTTGCCTCCAAGGGGCAGCTTCAGGGAGAGTTCTTGAAGAAGGCTTGGTTTTCACTACTGGAGATTGCTTCTTCAGTTCAAATACATTGGAATCTGGGCACACCATTCTGGGGGATTGTGGCTGATGGTCATTTTGTGCATCATGGACTGTTCTCGGCGATCTTGCAGGCTCGTTAACACCAGGAATTTCTTCCAATCCCATTAGCTTGGCAACAACGCTGCTAGCCCGTCGATGGTTTGGTGAATCTTGGGGCTTCAAAGCATCCATGATATTGTCATCGGTTCTTTTGTAAGCAATGTTCTTTGGACGTGAACCTGGATTCATATACTCTTTCCTACTGTCCAAGGACAGCCTAGGGAGCTCCCTGGACTTTGCTGATGGCTTCTTGCTCCCCTGAGCTTCAACCGACCGCAGGAGTTGTCGATCATCACATGAGAAGCGCGGTGGTCTGCCGCATTCGCGTCCATATGCTGGAACGGGCGTACTCCTGTCTACCCCAATCACATAAGTTCCATCTTTTAATTTGGAGATCAGCAATGGCCTTGGGGAATCTTTGTGCAACTCATTTCTCGCCTCCTTCGTCGAGGTCCTTACAGCCTGCTCATGGGAGTCCTGGCTGATGGAGCCCTGCATGGTGTCTCCAGGACTGCTGTTCGCGTTTCTGGATCTAGCATCTATCTTGAGTAACTTCAAGCTTGGTGAGCTCCTTGTTGGCCTCTGAACACAGGGCTCCTCACTGATGTCGAGGAGCTCCTGTTTCACTGGTTTATTGCTGTCCCGGGATGAGAGCAAAGAGCACGCTGAGGAAGAAGATTCTCCCGATGATTCCATTGAAAAACAACTGCTATCAGTCATACTTTTGCTGAAAGTTTTCTCCTGCACATGTATTTAGTATCGCGTTAAAACTAGTTTGCTGCCAGCAGCGCAACTGCTTACTAGAAATGGACATGAGTCACCTCTTTCCTGGAAAAAAGAAGTGATGTTTAGTTATATGTCACAGTACAATTGGCAAATTACCTGAGTGATGTCTGAAGTAGATGACTTTTGCACCGAGAAGTTGCTGCTGCTGCCTAGACGATCATGACCTAGACAAAGAAAACAGAGATTAAATAATTGTTGTTAAAATTATTGTTGGGTGCAGTGGTGAGGTCCTCCCCACTTGTGCCAAGAGGTCCTGGGTTCGAACCAGCCTCCCTGCACTGCACTTTGCAGGGGTAAGACTAGGTTCTTATAATCCCTCCCCAAACCCCACTTTGTGTGGGAGCCTGTCCTTGGAATTATTGTTGGGTGTAAACCAAAAGACCGAAAATATACTGGTAACGATCTGATTTTTTTGAGAAATTTGTCACCAAAATGTGTAATGACACTTTCCTGTTATTTTCACGATGAAATATTGACAGTCTCCAGTAAGCATATTTGACCATTACTTTTCGTAATCGCGTGTTAGTAGAAAATTGTAAAGTTGTATATCATGAATATATCTTCCGTTACAAATCTGTGTGTACTATTTCAACCATAACAATTTAAATATTTTGTATCTATTAGTAGTCAGAGTTTGATTACATGTTTCTAGGAAGTCATCTAGTTACGAGCGGAGGGAGTAAATATCTGAAAAATATGCAGATGTTTGTTCACTTGTAGTATTATTTGCTGCTACATAAACGGTGAATCACTGTGGGACTGTTTGTGTCAGTTTCATGATTTGTTGATTATGTAACTCCTAAGAAACAAAAAAAGTTCTTGGTTGGCACTCTAGATGATACTCTGCATATTTTATCCCATCTTACTTCAGCATCTGCTGCCTGATAACACTGTTCAGAATTCTCTGTTTACTCCTGAGTCTAACAGCTTGTTCAAATTTAACAGGACCATATATCCATCGTTTGGAGTTGAGGAAAAACACACGAAGAAGCTGAATCGCACAGAGCAATGCGTACCTGGACCTGGAGTCACTGTACTCCGGGCTTCCCGACCACCACCACCGCGTCGTCTTGCCGTGAGAAGACCATGGCGGCGGTCGAAGATCTGGAACACTCCGGCCATGCACCCCATCCGCTGCTCGAACTCCGTCGCCTCCTGGGGTAGCGTCCGCAGCATCCTCACAGGCATTCCGGCCAACACACCGAACCTCAACGGCGTGGAAAGCTCTGATTCAGGGCGTCGCCACCCCCACTTCGGACTTGGACGACAGAACCATGGGCATGCCGGAATGGCAACAACTCTGCCACACTAGGAGAGAGCTACTACGCAGGTGCAGATCACCACAGAGCTAACAACTTTCTGTTGTGCTCTGTGCTTGCGTGGGCTGTGGCTGGAAGGATCGAGTTCCAGAGGAATGTTGCTGGTGGTGGTTATGTATGTCGAGGGAGAGGAGGGAGAGAGGCCATGTGGGGGTGAATCATTGTGGGCATGGGCATGTGATGCATGTCAGTGTCAGGCATCCATCGATCCATATATCGTTCCGTCCGTCAGATTCAGCGTATATCCGTCTGGACACACGTTCTGCCCCATCTACGGAGGCAGTTTGAACATTGACCTTATTTTGGATTCGAAGCGTTCTGTAAAAGAAATTCATGTAGATCGACTCCTTAGATTGTAGTTGGAATTGTGAAGGAATTCTAGGTGTCTGATTACAGGGACTTCCCTTGGAATTTAGGAGAAGTTTTCTATGTTGGTAGTTTTGCTTGTAAGATTTGTATTCGATAAATTTTCTTTCGCATGTGTGCCTTCAGAGCTATTATGAATGCATTTTTCCCCATATATTGACTCCTACTTTTCAAAATATTCCATACATTGTCTCCACGGCTAATCATGTAATCAAGAGTGCGTGGTGATGTGATCGTGTGTTTTTCCTATTCCTGCATATTTGTGGAATTATACTAAACTAAGAAGGCCTGAGCCTGAACTTCTCCAAGTCCCAGCGTTTGGCATCCTCTCTCAGGACATGTACAAGTTTTTGCGAATTAAAATTAGTGGTTACGAAGTTGATGTTGATTTCAATACTGAGACAAGACTGGAGGTAGGGGATGCATTACTCATTCCTGTATACTATATACACATATGATTCGTCCTTCACATCTTGCTGGCATCGACATCGATCTTGCTCTGCTAGCTAGCACCAGCCTCAGCGTGCGTGCCAAAGAACAGAGTCATCGTCGTAAATGGAGCTCCTCTAGCTAGCTCTGCTCAATCGGCGCATCGTGTGTAGTGTAGGCGCGTGCGCCCGCCGCCCGCAATAGGTTGTTCGGCAACTCGGTTTGTTAGGTCGTCGTCTTTTCGTCGTGGATCACGTTATCGGCATGCAGGGATGAGAGGGGAGCAGTAGATAGCCTACTACGCTACGTAGCTGTCCTGTGTATAGACAGTACTGTCTGAAGAGATCAACTGTATCGAGTTAAATCGATTTCTGAAGTTTTTTTTTTACAAAACACGGTACGAAGAAGCTGACGTACATATGCACATACTTACCCCTACGAACGCACATACACCCTACCTCTATGAGCACTTTCGAGAAACGAGCCGGCGGGTTGAGTCTTGAGATTGACGAAGTCACCACAGACGCCTCGATGTCGACGGGATTGTCGCCTCTTACTGAATAATATTTCGTCTAAATGAGAAACACCAGTGTCAAACCTGAGCTTTGAACTCTGGTGAGCTATGGGTACAACCACACTCCTAACCATCCTACCGCTAACAGGTTCTCATCGATTTCTGAAGTTCTTTATCTTTTTTCTATTAGTAAACCCACCTTTTACCTCCAAGTTGTAACGTTACGCGGAAATGTTTACCCTATTAAAAAAGTTGCCACATGCCAGTGCGTTTTGCCATGGCCACTTAAATTTTTATGTCATCACACATATCTCACGTGTAAACATAAAATATACAGTTGTGCTATTGCTCACTCGAGTGAGAATTAAGTTAGAGCCCACTCAACTCTAACCCGTCAGATTTATATTATGATTCGTGCGGTATGACATTTATGTAACTTATTTCTGCGCATAGATTACACATGAAACTGGATGACATCATCTAAGTATGAATTAAGTTAATTCTCACTCTATTGAGCCCTAGTTGCTCCCTAAAATATACGTAACGATTCACGTATATAAAAAAGATAAGATCGTAGTAAAAAAATTCAAATATGTTTGCAACCATTATATTTTGAAAGACGCTACTAATGTGAGATGTGTACATATCATCATTCATCAAGGATCCTGCTCGATTTTTGTCCAGGAACTTCAAGTTCTAAGGAATTCTTGTAAAGTATGTTTTGTGCGGTCGTCATTAAGGATTCAGATCTTTTTTGCTTCTTGGAATTTTTGGTCCGGTCCTTCCCCTTGTCCTTGATGGTGAGGATCTTGTTGTTGCTCTTTGTCGGCGCTCGAGACAACGCATTGTAGATCTGCCCATGAGAGAAAATCGGTTCGGTAGGTAACTACATGCCGACAATTTGGATGGTCAGAACTTGTTGAAAGTGCATGGGGCCCCCATGTGTGGTTTTGGTAATTAATGACAATCTCTATGGACTAATGTGTGCTTTGAGTCATACTTGTAGGTTTGGTCCATTGCAATGCTTGATCTCCATATGTTGAAGTCAAGGCTAAAAGTAGAAGATTATATGTTGATCAAGGCTAAGTGCAAGTTGATCAAACACAAGGCTAGTGATGTATCATGAGGGATCGTATGATCTCATGTTATGTTGAGCAATTGTCAATATAGCCGTGTGAACTAACCCATTATCTATGTGTTTGCTATCTCTATGTGGGGTTAGATATTTCCCCATGAGCATGCAACAAAAGGGAGATCACATGTAGCCCATGGAGGATGGCGTCTCGTGGTGATCATCATCAAGATAATGGCTAAGTGAAGATATATCAAAGAGTGCCTCTCCCATCTTGGTGTATGGGGGAGAAATATAAGAGTCTTCACCGAGCAGAGCGTAATCAAGAAAGATGGTCCAACTTGAGAAGGTCAGGATCATCATCATCTAGCTCAAGAGGATTACGCGCAAGACAAAGGTATGATCTTGATAGGTTTTTCTATTTTACCGGTCTCATGATGTTAGTAGAGAGACCGAGTTATAGGATAGATAGCCGTACTATCAAGAGGGGCTCTCAAGTGAGTAACTTGATCGCATCTTTGTGGAGAGCTCAAACCTTTGCATTCTTGGCACATCATCTTTCTTGGTTGTTATTTCGATTTTATCAATGTTAGGATTTAGAGCTTGGTTCATCTCCATATCTAGCTCTAGTTAAACAAAAACAGATTTCATGAATATCTTGTAGCATTTTGATGTTGGAGGTTTTACCGGTTTGTATTTTCTAAGAGAGGTCAAACTCTCTTCTTGTGGTTTCCTCCTCACATGATGGACTATTATGTGTATATGCATGATCTTGTAGGGTTTGTGATTATATTCGAAAGAAGAAAGTCCACTTTTCATCCCTGAACTCTTCGTGAAGTTCACTTTTTGTCCTAAAACTTTTATTTGGTCTAATACAAACCCTGAACTCTTGTAAAAGTTCATGTCACATTTAACCCAAGAAAAACACTTGTATGGGAAACAAGTAGCACAAAAAAAGGTAAACCAGGCTGAATAAGACTTGAATATAAATCCCCAAACCTCTAGAGCACCCACGGCGACCCACTCTGATGTGGTACAATAGTCTACATGGCCCTACTTGTGCACGACGCTCAAGCAACCCAACTCACCCGCATACCTAACGCGTCTACACCTCCGGACCTCGCTACTCGCTGATGTCAAGTTTAGCATTCTCATTGCACTCACCGACAACATCTCGTTATCGATGCGCTCATCGGAGGAATCTCGTGGTCGATTCATGCTGCCATGCTCATTCCTTCAACCTGTGAGGCGCAACTAGCCGGTCAGCTTTAAGAGGGTGCAGCGATGGCGCAATACACATCACCATTTTCCTTTGGTCAGACGAGTTGTGAACTTTTTCAAGAGTTCAAGGTTTATTTTGGACCAAATAGAAGTTTTAGGATGAAAAGTAAACTTACTCAAGAGTATAGGGACCAAAAGTGGACTTTCTTCTATTCGAAACAAGCTTAAGATCATAGAAAACGGAGTCCGGTTGCGAGAGATATTGCCGTTTTCGTTTTGGTCTTTCTGCAGTTTTCACTGGGCCGGAAGTTCCGGTCCTTAGGCCGGAAATTCTCCCCCCCCCCCCCCCCCCCCCCGCGGATATATCCGGCCAAAGTTCCATCCCAAAGTTCCGGACTATGTCCAGAGAGCTTCCCAGGGCGTCCGGGTCGCTCCGGGGGGTCCAAAAATTATGGGGTAAACTCGGAAGTTCCGGCCCGCACAGGAAAACTGTACATAACGGTTGGATTTGGTGGGGACCTATTTAAGGGGTAATTTTCCCAATGGTTCCCAAGTTTTGGAGCTTCTCTCACTCCTCCATTATTGAGTTTCTCTCAATCCCTCTAATGATTCTTGCCCAAATTTAGAGAAAAGAGAGAGGAGATCTAGATCTACAACTCCACCAATCACTTTCTCCTCTTTGTGAGGGGAAACCTTTGGATCTAGATCTTGGGATTCATTTGTTGAGTTCTTACTTGTTCTTCCTCTCTTATTCCCTCATAAGCATTTGTTGCTTTGTTGGAATTTGAGAGTGAAGGATTTGAGTACTTGTGCTCTTGCCATTGCATTTCGTGCATTGGTTTGCTCTCTTCACGAAGATTCGTGGAAGTGAAAGTTGTGAGCTTGTTACTCTTGGGTCTTTGGACCCTAGACGGCTTTGTGGTGATTCTTGGGAGCCTCCAATTCGGTTGTGGATGCGTGCCCCAAGCTTTTTGGTGTAAAGGCTCCAGATTCCGCATTGAAGAATTCTGATAGTGGAAGGTGAACCAAACCTTTGTGGTGCGGTTCATCGGAGAATAGGGTGAGGCCTTTGTGGCATTGAGTAGGCCTGTTGTGGCGAGCTCACACCCCTCCAACGAGACTTACTCCCTTCAAAAGGAGGAACTCGGGAATACATCATCGTCTCCGTGTGCCTCGGTTATTTCTATACCCGAGCTCTTTACTTATGCACTTTACATTGTGATAGCCTTCGTGCTTGAAATACTATATCTTACTATCACCTTGTTGTTATCTTGCTTAGCATAAGTTGTTGGTGCACATAGGTGAACCTAGTATATTAGGTTTTGTGCTTGATAAATTAAACGCTAGTTTTATTCCGCATTTATCAAGCCATAATCGTAAAAGTTTTAAATCGCCTATTCACCCCCCCCCTCTAGGCGACATCCTTGTCCTTTCAATTGGTATCCGAGCCTGGGATCCCATTATTAGGCTTTACCGCCAAGAGAGGAAAGATGTCGTTTAGAGAATTAGAGCACGATGATGGCACAAATTATGATGTATGGAAAATTCGCATTCTTAACCTTCTTATGGACATGGATCCAAATATGTAGATAATTGTAGATATGGGTTTTTCTCCTCCAAAGTATTCCCAAAAGTTATCTTTAGAGGATGAGTAAAACTCTTATCTCGATACTCTAGTATCTAATGGTCTTATTTGTGTTTTGAGCGATGTATGCCTTTTCGGAACGCTCATGAGTTGTGGACAAAACTTCAAGATAAATTAGATGTGTCCAACATTATTGAGGATGATTGTTCTCCTTCCACTTCCGGTCGTGATGAGCTCACATATTCTTCCACTTCACAAACATGTGATTTGTCACAAGGTAATGATATGGTGAGTGGTGATAGAAATTGCATTGTTGATGGTGATTCTACTATTGACTATACTTCATCTCTATCTCATCGCAATGTTATATCTTTGGATTTAAACTCTTCTAGCACTCCAAATGTCTTACATGCTAGTGTTGATAGTCCCTGCATATCATGTAATAGTTGCTCAACTCAATCTCATGATGATATGCTTGCCTTATCTTATTGCCATGATAAAAATGCTTATGTTCCCTGTAATCATTGTATTATTAATAATGTAGAGGAAACCCAATTATCTATGGAACAAGATGTGAACTTGAGTAGTTCCTTAAGTAATTGTTCATCTTCATCAACCATCTTTTGCCTTATGGCTAAATCTTCAAGTAGTGATGATAATGACAATAATAATGATGATGAAGAAAATGATGATGCTTCCTTTCATAAGAAAGATCTAATGGTTCTTAATGCTCTTTCAAAGAATAAAAATGCTTGTGATAACCTCTATGAAATAATGAGCACCCATATTGAGCGTGGTCTTGCTATTAAGGCTTTGGAAACAAGCCTTGAAGAAAAAGGAAGGATTGCAAGAGAGGATGCTATGAAAAAAGCATCTTTAGAGAATGCCCTTGAGGAAGAGCAAGAGACTCAGGCTTCTCTTGAGGAGAAACTTGAATCTATTGAGGAGTCACATAATGAAATAATTGCTAAACTCATCAAAGAACGTGGCCATGCTCATGCTAAATATAAAGTCATTAAAAAGGAAAATGCTAGGTTGAATGATGAGCTTGCCAAGTTGTCTTCTTCCATTCCTAATGTTAATAATGCTTGTGCTACTAACTCCACTTCTTGTGAAGCATCAATTTTGAAGGAGAATGTTGAGCTAAGGGCTCAACTTGAGTTGTTAACTAGCAAGTACGGGAAATTGGAAGAAAGTCATGAAAAGCTCTCTAGCTCTAATGAGGATCTTCTAGCATCCCATGCTAGGCTAAAGTTAGCTCATGAAGCTATCACTACCAAGGTAACATCTTGTGAGCCTCATGAGGACAATAGCACAACTTTAACTAAAAATGCTATATTGCCTTGTGCTAGTCCTAATAGTTCATCCACTCATAATGTTGGCACATCATATGATGAATTACTTTCCTTGCCTTGTTGCGCTAACAATGATGCATCTACCTCCTCTAGTACTTGTATTGTCACTAACCATATAGAGGAAAGAAATGCATGAGATCAAGGAACAAGCCACTTCTTTGAAGAAAGGCTTGGAAAAGCGTCATCAAGGGAAGTCCACACTTGACAACATGTTGAGTGTGCAACAATCCCCCAATGACAAGAGTGGACTTGGATTCAACTCGAAAAACAAGAACAAGTCCAAGTACAAGAACAAGGGCCAATAACAAGTCAAGAATTCGGCCAAGATTGTTTGCTTCAAGTGCAAAGTTGAAGGGCACCATGTTAGATCTTGCCCAATGAAGAAGAAGCCTCTTAGTGAGAAGCAACTAGGGATGCGGCCCATGGTTCAATCTCATGCTCAATCATGAGTTGAACAATGGTCACCTCCCAAGAAGACACAAGTAAATGCCCCTCAAGTTGAGGAGCCTATTAAGAAGAAAGAGAAGATTCGATGTTGCTATTTATGCCGTGAGAAGGGCCACTTGGCTTCTTTATGCACTAATGGTAACCTGTCCAACCCTATTATAATTGATGATGCTTATCATCTTAGGAAGGTTAGGGTTGGCAATGTGTTTGCCAAATATGTGGGAACTCAAAGTGGTGTCAAGAAAAGAACCATTTGGGTTGCCAAACCTATTGTGACTAACCTCTTTGGACCCAACTTAGTTGGGGACCAACAAGCTCATACTTGATCAATAGGTGTTGATGGAGGACATTAGAGACTTGGCTACATCATGAAGAATTAAGGTATCTTCATAAATTATATTCTCTCAAGCCAATTCATTTGGATTATATTGTCCTATCTCATATCCAATGTTCCTCCTTACGGTAACTTGTATTTAGATCATATATACATTGAAAGTTGCTTGCTTCCTTACATGTGATAGTTTTGTTGCTAGCATGTGTTTGTATATGATGGGCTTCCTTCCTACTTATCTTGAGAAATCAAGTATGCTTATGTTGATTGTGTATCATTTATATGTAAACTTTCTGTTGAGTCTTTGTTAAAATCTTGTGTGGTTTTGAGTTGGCTCTTTTGAGATATTAATGGACTATCCCATTTTGGGGGAGTGATATGCTTCGTGAAATTCACAATCCTAAAATGTGTATACATGAGGAATACCACTTAGTGTTTGATATATAAATATTATCTAAGTCTCTATGTGGTATGTTATGCTCATGAGAAATTCAAATTCTATAATGTCCATTAATTATCTCTAGTTGGATATTATTTGCCTCTTGCTTACATAAAATGGATTATCACATTATGAAGGAGTAATAAGCTTTGCGCATATTAGAAGCCTAGAAAACGTGAACATTTGAGGTTTTGCCACTTGGATTTGATATTGTAAATTATCTTGTTCTCATGAGGCATGTTAGCTCAAACAAGCTCCAATTTGCTTGAAAAATCTTATTTGCTTGTCTTTTGAGTCTTATGTGTGTGAGTTTTTCTTGGTGTGGTTTTCCTCAAAAATGTATTTCCATATACTACTTGTGAAACCATTCGCTTCATCTTTTTCTAACCATGGCTTTGTCGGTTGGTTCGAATAGTTGGAGCTACCAACAAACTCTATCAAAATATTGTGTTTTAATTCTTATCTTTTGCCATATGATTTATCTTGTGAGGACGATCTTGGATATCTCTACTCACCGGGAAAATAATTCCAAATACTCATTGTCCTTGGACAATTGATATTCATGTTTGTGGTAGAATATTTTTTGATTGTCCTTACATTGGCCTTTGCATTTATTTGCCTCAACTATTGCGAAAAGTATATTTTTGTATTCACTCCCATAGTCTTCCTTGCCTCTTGTGGATCGTTTTGACTTATTGATCTTGTTTAGTGTTGTAAATGACATATGGAGAGTAATGAACCCTTTTGTGTGCATTTTGTATTCAAATGCAAATCTCAAGATAATGCATTAATCTTGGGGGGGGGGGGGGGGGGGGGGCTTTCCTTTATGATTTAGAACACTATCTTATCAATCAATATTTGATCTTTTCAATTGGTACTTAATTTCTATCCTATGTGTTTATGGAAGACAAACCTTTTTCCTTTTGTGCTTTATGCCATCATGAAAAGTGTAGAGAGTGTTTGACTTATTTGTTGTCACCTTGCTCTCTCTAGGGAGTTGCTTTCTCATTCCTCGTTTTGTGTTTTATTTTCTTGAATGAGAAATGCCATTTAAGCTTTATAATATTTTATGTTCTATGCTCTTTGGTTTTTTTTTTGGTACCATAAATTGGTATTAATTGGAATTTGATATCTCCTCCATAGATATTTGTTTCAATTGATATCTCTTGTGGGAGATTTGATACCTTATTTCTTGTCATTTGTTTTACTTTATATCTTTCAAGTAATACCATTCTTTTGGTATCCTTGCTTCTAGTTAGTATCTTATTTTCAATTTGGTGTCTTATCTCTCATGTATTGTTGGATTTTATTCCTATTGATATCTCACTTCATGTGTTAATGTGTTTTGGAATCAATCATATGTTGATTTGATTTATTCTCGATCATGTGTTGATTTGCATTTTGATATAATTTGGACAACCTTTCCATGTCACACTTTGGTGTGCCTACCTTTGGTTTACTTGGTGTTTTTGTCCAAATTGTATCTCTCTTGGTTCTCGAAATTCTTTGCATGCATATTCTCTAATATATAGTCTAATGGAATGCTTGTATTTCTTGTTCCAATATGTAGGGGATACTCCACCGAATCCTAAATCGGCTAAGATGTGCATGAAATTCAATTTCATATCTATATGCACATATTTATGTGGAGTGTGTCCTATCTATTGTAGTGTATCTAACTACTATGGGACTCAATGAGTTTGGGAACCATTTTGTACTTGAATTTTGTTTTAGGTACAGTGGAGATGCATTGGAGGCTTGTCTCATTCATAAGGAAGGTGTTCTCACCATGTGATTATAGGAGTCAAGCTACCGTGATTAACGAACTATCATCTTCTTCATCACCAATGATATCTCGGTAACAAGTATCTACCTCATGCGTACTTTTCTAGTATTCAACCTTGTGTAGGTTGCTTCTTGGCATGAAAGCTTTGATGTGCAATTGTGGTGGTTTTGGTTCATTTCCCTCACTTGGTATATCTTTGTGATATTTGTGATGAAATTGCAAAAACCTTTCCTTCAATTGGTATTCTTTCTTCGTGATACTTGTTGCCTATCTCAAAGCATCTCCACTATCTCGTGTTCCCTTAGTGATATGTGTGATGTTTTTGATGTGTTCGAAGTTCATTTATATACAATGAGTTAAATTTGAGCTTTGTGCTATGCTTTTAAGCAATAATCTTACTTGTGTATTTATGACTTCCCTTTGGCTACCTTGTTCTCTTCATCTCTAACCATTTCGTATGTACATGTTTCTTTGTGGACGTATATCATGAACGATTTGTCCACTTAGAAACCTATACATGTGAGAGAGGTCACTCCTTTAACTTGGTATCATGTTCCTTTGAGTCACCTTTTTTTTGATTCTTTGGTGGCCTCGAAAAGAAAATATCTCGTGAGTGCTTGTCTTACTTTTATTTCCTTATTTGCGCACTCATGTTTTATAGAAGATCTTTGACTTCATGCTTGTCATTGTGAGCATGCTGATTTCTGTTGGCTAAATGCTCTCACTAGCTTTTGGTTTTTCAATTGGTTCTAGTTTCCAGTTGGTATCCTTGAGCTTGCGAACATATTCTTTTTAAAGATCCTCTTTGTATCTCGGCTGGGCCTATCTTATGTTGAGTCTTTATGGCTCAACCATATCTTTGGTGCAAGTGCTATGATTTGCTTTAGTTTTATGCATTCTTGCACTTATTGTGTGTTCTAGATGATTTTGGGGGAGTGAGGATTACATATTTGTGTACTCCTCAATAGTGCATGAACATTGGGGAGCTTCTCCATTATTTATTTAGAACTCTCATTTTGGATCTTTTCGATTGCCTATCTCCTTTGTGGAGATGTTTAGAATGAATTTATTTGCAATCTTTGGATCCTCAATGTAGTTTGATTTCCTCCAACTATTCATCATTAGATATATGCATTTGATTTCACTCGTATCTTGAGAAATGCACACTTTTTTTAGGATCTCATATTATATTGGCCTTCTAAATTTTCCCTCCCATTTCGGCAATAGATGCCAATGGGGTAGAAGTTTAGAGGGTTTAAGGGAACTAGGTTTTATGCTTTTGTTTGGTTCTTAAGCATTTGCCTTTAATGCTCTTGTATCCTTGCTTGTTTGTCTTGCAAGGATGCTTAATTCATTATATAAACCCTCTTAAAAGGGATTGTCATCAATTACCAAAATGGGGGAGATTGAAAGTGCATGGTTGCCCCCATGTGTGGTTTTGGTAATTAATGACAATCTCTATGGACTAATGTGTGCTTTGAGTCATACTTGTAGGTTTGGTCCATTGCAATGCTTGATTTCCATATGTTGCAGTCAAGGCTAATAGAAGAAGATTATATGTTGATCAAGGCTAAGTGCAAGTTTATCAAACACAAGGCTAGTGATGTATCATGAGGGATCGTTTGATCTCATGGTATGGTGAGCAATTGTCAATACAGCCTTGTGAAATAACCCATTATCTATGTGTTTGGTATCTCTATGTGGGGTTAGGTATTTCCCCATGAGCATGCAACAAAAGGGAGATCACATGTAGCCCATGGAGGATGGCGTCTCGTGGTGATCATCATCAAGATAATGGCTAAGTGAAGATATGTCGAAGAGTGTGATACGTCCCAGACGTATCTATAATTTTTTATGTTCCATGCTTGATTATATATATCAGTGCCACATGTTTTTATAATGTTTTTATATCATTTTGGCATGATTTATGGAACTAACCTATTAACAAGATGCCCAGTGCCAGTTCCTGTTTTCTGTTGTCCTTTTGTTTCAGAAAAGTTGTTCGGGGAAGTTTCTCGGAATCATCTGCAAATTTACGTGAATTATTTTCACAATGAAACAAAGACAGAGCCAGGAGGGGAGCTGCAGGGGGGCCCACATCCCCCAGACGCCACCTAGGCGCGGCCCAGGTGCTAGCCGCGCCGGGGTCCCACCTGGGCGACTTTGTCGCCTCCTCGAGTTGCCCTTTCGCCTATAAATTGCCTTCTACGCAGAAACCCTCGATACCTGATCATCTTTTCCAGAAAACATCCGAGGCCGCCGCCATCGCCAACCCTAGATCAGGAGGGTTCTGAAGCTCTTCCCGGCACCCTGCCGGAGGGGGAGATCATCACCGGAGGCATCTACACCACCATGCCTGCCTCCGGAGTGATGCGTGAGTAGTCCACCACGGGACTACGGGTCCATGGCAGTAGCTAGAGGGTTGTCTCTTCTCCTTGTACTCCTTTGCTTAGATCTTGTGAGCTGCCTATCATGATCAAGATCATATTATCTGTAACTGCTAGATGATGTGTTTGCATGGATCCGATGAATTATGGAAATCATTACTCTTGTTCATCTATGTGTTATGTTTTATCTATGATCTTGCATGCTCTACGATGCTAGTGGACGGTTTGGCCAAATAATTGTTAGTATCTTCAGAGAGGGTATTTATGCTAGGTAGTGGGTTCATGCCTTCTTGTGCCGAGTGCGATTGACAGAAACGCTCATGCCAACGAATGTGCTATTGCCACTAGGGGGAAAACAGCGGTGTTATTTCCTTGTGTTATTTATATTGCTTACATTATGCACTTTGCTTATTGCAATGATCTGTTGCTTGCAACTTAATACTTCAGGGAGACATGCTGGATAGCGATCTCGGGGGTGGATTATTAGTCATAGACGCAGTTGGATAACGGTCTATATATTTTGACGTAATGCCCATATTAGATGAAACGGTGAACTATATTGTTTTATGGTAGCATTGTTTTGCGCCTACAATTCTGTCAATTGCCATGCTGTAATTTGTTTACCCATCATGTGTATCTTTTGGAGAGACACCACTAGTTATCTGTGGACCCCGGTCCTATTTTTCTACACTGTTTAAAACTGTTTTGCTAGTTTTCCGTTCTCAATTGCTCGCTAGTCCTATTTCACTTTCATCATATTTTACATATGCACAATTAATTCTTTGTGTTCAGCAAGCCGGAGATATTGATAACCTCTCTGTTTCGTTGGGGGCAAAGTAGTTTGTTTGTGATTGTGTGCAGGTCCACGTCAACAACTCTTTATCTGGCGCCGTTGACACCCTGCAAGCCTTCTCCAAGTCCTACTGGTTCGATATACTTGGTTTTGTAATAAAGAGAAACTGCTGCTTTGCTGCATCATACCTTCCTCTTGGGGTTCTCCAGCGAACGTGTGATCCACGTCATCACAGTGCCTCTCCCATCTTGGTGTATGGGGGGGGGGGGGGGGGGGGGGATATAAGAGTCTTCACCGAGCAGAGCGTAATCAAGAAAGGTGGTCCAACTTGAGAAGGTCAAGATCGTCATCATCTAGCTCAAGTGGATTATGCGCAAGGCAAAGGTATGATCTTGATAGGTTTTCAATTTTACCGGTCTCATGATGTTAGTAGAGAGACCGGGTTATAGGATAGATAGCCGTACTATCAAGAGGGGCTCTCAAGTGAGTAACTTGATCGCGTCTTTGTGGAGAGCTCAAACCTTTGCATTCTTGGCATATCATCTTTCTTGGTTGTTATTTGGCTTTTTTCTATGTGAGGATTTAGAGCTTGGTTATCTCCATATCTAGCTCTTTTTAAACAAAAACGGATTTCATGAATATCTTGTAGCGTTTTTGATGTTGGAGGTTTTACCGGTTTGTCTTTTCTAAGAGAGGTCAAACTCTCTTCTTGTGGTTTCCTATTCACATGATGGACTATGATGTGTATATGCATGATCTTGTAGGGCTTGTGATCGTTTTTGAAACAAGCCTAAGATCATAGAAAACGGAGTCCGGATGAAAAACTTGTTGGGTTCTTGATGCTGAAAGTTTTGCCGGTTATTCTTTTTTATAGAGGTCTAAACTTTCCCCATTTGGTTTTAACCTCTGTTGTTAGACTATGATGTTTCTCTATATATTCTTGTAAAGCTTTTCGTTGCGATTCCAACGAGCCTAAGAACATCAAAAAAGGAGTCCGGATGCGAGAGATATTGCCGTTTTCGTTTTGCTCTTTCTGCAGTTTTCACTGGGTCGGAAGTTCCGGTCCTTAGGCCGGAAATTCCCCCCCCCCCCCCCCCCCGCGGATATATCCGGCCAAAGTTCCAGCCCAAAGTTCCGGACTATGTTCAGAGAACTTCCCAGGGCGTCCGGGTCGCTCCGGGGGGTCCAGAAATTCCGGGTTAAACCCCGGAAGTTCCGGCCCGCGCAGGAAAAACTGTACATAATGATTGGATTTGGTGGGGACCTATCTAAGGGGTCATCTTCCCCAATGGTTCCCAAGTTTTGGAGCTTCTCTCACTCCTCCATTGTTGACCTCCAAAGCTTGGGTTTATCTCAATCCCTCCAATGATTCTTGCCCAAATTTAGAGAAAAGAGAGAAGAGATCTAGATTTACAACTCCATCAATCACTTTCTTCTCTTTGTGAGGGGAACCCTTTGGATCTAGATCTTGGGATTCATTTGTTGATTTCTTCCTTGTTCTTCCTCTCTTATTCCCCCATAAGCATTTGTTGCTTTGTTGAAATTTGAGAGTGAAGGATTTGAGCACTTGTGCTCTTGCCATTGCATTTGGTGCATCGGTTTGCTCTCTCCACGAAGATTCGTGGAAGTGAAAGTTGTGAGCTTGTTACTCTTGGGTCTTTGGACCCTAGGCTCCGGATTCCGTCTTGAAAGATTTCGATAGTGGAAGGTGAACCAAACCTTTGTGGTGCGGTTCATCGGAGAATAGGGTGAGGCATTTGTGGCGTTGAGTAGGCCTGTTGTGGTGAGGTCACACCCCTCCAACGAGACATACTCCCCTTAAAAGGAGGAACTCGGGAATACATCATCGTCTCCATGTGCCTCGGTTATTTCTATACCCGAGTTTTTTACTTATGCACTTTACATTGTGATAGCCTTCGTGCTTGAAGTACTATATCTTACTATGTTATTATCTTTCTTAGCATAAGTTGTTGGTGCACATAGGTGAACCTAGTATATTAGGTTTTGTGCTTGATAAATTAAACGCTAGTTTTATTCCGTATTTATCAAGCCATAATCGCAAAAGTTTTAAATCGCCTATTCACCCCCCCCTGTAGGCGACATCCTTGTCCTTTCACTTGTGTCTTGTTGATTAGCATGGCTAAGTTGAGCCTGGTCAGGAACCATTTCCTCTTAAATCTGAACGGACATATTTAATCGTTGGATGCAAAGGGGTCTCTGAGGAAGGGACACCCTCTACCGAACCGTGTTGTCCTAGAACGATTTTTGCATTGATGGTGTTCCTCTAAAACCCATGAATCACAAGTCTTGTGCTATTACAAAACCCGCTAACCGGTTCAATGTTCCTCAGAAGTATAACATGGTACTTTTCGGCGTCTCAACCGCTTGCCGCTTCGTAATGGTAGCATCATCCCATAGTATAAGCGAAGGAATCCTTGGGAGTATGGTTGTCCCACTCTGCTTAGTGAAGTTGCACAAGGCCCCTTCTTAGTGGGATCTTAAAGGGGTGAGGCGTCTCATTAGGAGTTAGTGAGTTAAGAAACTAGGGAGGATAGTAGCCATGTGGATCGGATCATCATCCGCACTATCAAAGTTGTTGTAGACCTTCTACTCGCATCGAAAGCACTCAATCATGCACACGTTTATTCCATCGACGTTGTTGCTCTTGTGAAGATGATCGCTCGGAGAAAGTTTGTAATCCAGGTCCATGTTGTGGTCTAGGCCCGGAAACACGTGATCAATTAGCTTATGCATGTCGGCTACAAGTTCTAAAAAAAAATTAAATCATATTTACATGTTCTAAAAAATCTAGAGGTATTTAATGATATATCTATGAACGTAGCAAATCTCCACTTTAAAATTTTGTATCATCTGTGCTACGCAGAAATGAAAAAAAAGTATGGATTCAAATCTACCAAACAGTTCGTGTTTTTTAAACTGCAGAATTTGTAAGATTTACATGTTTGTGTAGTCTAGAGTTAAAAGAATTTAACGTTATGATTTTGCATGCTTGTAAAATACATGGCTGACTATGTTCAACATTTTTCTCAGATTTTTTTATACTCGTAAATACTATGATTTTCTTTTTAATAAAGAAAGCACGGGACCTCCGGAGCCAAAAGCAGTTTGGCTCTTCTTTTGTAACTCGAATCCTATGACTCTATGAGTCGTCTTTGTACTGTTCATATTCATTGAACTGACAAATTCTCTGTAGGTTGTACCATAGGTGGACCGAAGAACTGTATGTATACCTCCTATCCCGATCTATTCGGGCATTGATCCACGATCATGGTGTCAGTACGAGACGAGGCTAACTGCTGGAACGCTGCCAAACTGTGCATATGTCCACGTTGCGGTCGATGGAGCCTCATCATGCATGTCATCGTCATCCATGTGATGTTGCTGGCTCTGGTTAGGTACGCCACGTTACCATTTCCGAGACGCACTTTGGAGATTTTGTTTTTTTCGAAACACATTACAACGCTTACATATATGTGCATACACTAACCAGTTTAGATAGCACTAGTCATGGGTAGCGCGGTAGAGATTTTGTATCACGTACTCATAACAGAGGAGGCCGTCAAGTCAACTCGATCAGAGTATTTTCTTATAAAACATACTCGACTATAGGTTGCCCTTTATTTTCAAAAAAATTAAAATGATATTTTGAAGTTTCAAAAAAATCTGAATTTTTTTTAAAATATAGGCAGTGATGTATTCTATCATTTTGCAAGTTTCAACTCGAAATATTATGTGACGGAGGGTATCAAATATCTAAGGGCTCTTTTGATTCATAGGATAGGAAAAGTATAGAAATAGAAAATCTTTAGGATTGAGATGATATGTCTAATTGAATCTTATAGTAACAGTGTTTCTCTTTGATTATGATGAAGTAATTTTTCATAAGGTTATACGTCATCCTTTTTTTCATGTGTGATTTACACTAGTCCTTCCGATTTTGTATATAAGGTCACTATCACAATTGCTAAATATCAAGAAAATAAAGTCAACTATTAGACTAGTCACAATGGGGAGTATCATATACTAGTATCATGCATATGATGCTAGTCTATATTACTACCTTCATAATGGGTAGTAACATATTTGTGGTATCATACAATACTATATTTATTAGGTTGTATACTCATTTTGCATTGGAATCCGTTATGTGACGGTATCTACCTATGATACTATTATCACCTCTCTTATCATTAATTGTAGTGACACGTCACACGTCAGTTTTTTGCCAACATGCCATGCATGATACCACCTATGATACCCCATTGTGGCTAGTCTTAAGTAGCATGATTAATTATGTAAAAATGCTCTTGTGTTCCGTGCTAATTAAATATGTTGTATGTTTTGCCTCTTTCTCTATGGTGTCATGCAACATTCACATTAATGAGCACCATTTTACGAGGTAAAATTCAAATCAATTCTTATCGGGAAGAGATAGTGGTATTATATAGATACAAATTGTATTTTTTATAGTGGCATTGTACGTATTCAAACATGTTGGGAGTACAAGATTTCTATGACTGAAGATGGGGTTTGGCAAACCCTCCTTAGAAGGAAGTACGTGCGCTCACAGGCTCTTTCCCAGGTTTACTGGAAACCGGGTGACTCCCACTTCTGGGCTGGCCTTATGGCCATGAAGAAATTCTTCTTTCCATATGGGTAATGGAACTGAAATTAGATTCTAGGAGGACAAATAGTTGGGTAATACCACGCTCCTTTCGGCCTTGTATAACATGTGCGGCACAAAAGCGATACACTCGCTAAGGTGATGGAAACGTCCCCACCAAATGTGTCATTCAGAAGAAATCTATTTGGTTCTAGGCAAGCATCTTGGAATGCCTTGCTACAACGTCTAGCTTTAGTTCACTGGACGCATAGATCCGATAAATTTCGATGGAATCTCAACAAGAATGGTAATTCTTAGTGAATTCTATGTAAAAAGCGTTAATCCAACTTGATGTTCCAGTTGATAATAATGCGAAAATTTAGAAGATGAAGATCCCGTTGAAGACTAAGGTATTCGCGTGGTATCTTCGTCGAGGAGTAATACTTACAAGGGATAACCTTGCGAAGCGGAATTGGCAGGGAAGTAAAAAGTGTGTCTCCTGTCATCATGACGAGAGTATAAAACACCTTTTCTTTCAATATAATTTTGCTAGATCTATATGGTCAGCCATCCAGATAGCTTCTAACTTGTACCCACCTTGAAGTGTTGCAAATATTTTTGGCAACTGGCTAAACCGTGTGGATTCTAGGTTTAAACTACTGATTATGGTGGGAGTGATTACCGTTATTTGATTGCTAAGGCTGTGTAGAAATGACAAGGTTTTTAATGATAAAAATTCATCTCTTATGCTTAGGCAGGTCATCTACCGGTGCATAACTACGATCCGTTCGGTCGCCTCTATAGCGTGTGGAGCACCGCAAGCTGTTCACAAAGGTGTCTACGCGGTTGGAGGATTCGACGTGGGATTTTTTTCCCAAACATGGATGGCAGCTTAATCTGAGGATTGACCCTCCACCACCTTAGACGTCTCTTATGTAATTCGCCTTTTTTACTTTTGTTCTCTAGACTCGTAGACTTGCGGAGGTTGTGTGCATTTTATCTATGCAGAGGTCGGATGTAACGGTTAAAACTCTTTAAGTAATAAAGCCCGAATGTGTAGAAGGGAGTTCCACTGGGACGAATACACTACGTACATAGTTTCAACGCGGCTAAAGCCTACATGGACCAAACGGCCGCTGTGTATTTTTTTTGTTGAAACTTGGTGATGCATGCACCATGCATGGACCCTTCCTGGAATTTAAACTTTGCTCGTGTGAAACACACAGTTTCTACATGGCTAAACGGAGAAATGAGTTTTTTTTTTTTTGAGGGATGGAAAAATGAGTACTTCAGTCGCTGGCAGTATGCGTTTGCACTTCGAGGACAGTTACCGGCCGATCGCTTGCGTACGGCGGATCAAACCGCGATGCATATCCACATCTCCCGTACGAGGGCGACCGATATGCACCACATTCGGACTATGGATGCAGCTCATTATTTCTCCTACAAGAACTACAGATGCGCAATTAAGCCAGCAGGGCACTTGATCGGTTTCAGACTTCCGGACGGAGTGCTGCATGGGCTGCAGCTGGAACGTCCAATCGTTAATCAGCTTGACATGCATCCAACTGCATGCTTGGACTAATACCAGCCGCCAGAATTCCGAATTCTAAACGCAATTTGTGTCAGGATATTACCTCAGACTACGAATATGCTTTTCCATTGCATATCCAACTTATGCGCAGGGGCGGAGGCAGGATTGAAGTATAACAGGGGCCGGCCAAGCTAAATACTACACTATAACAAAGTTCGTGGGTTTCTTGCGTTCTCCTTGATCACTGCCTTTTCAGCTTCTCGTTAAACGATGCGTGTACTTGCAGCCGTTTATGTTGACTTCACAATCGGTTCTGTATGTCACTGCCTGGTGGGTACTGCTTGAGGCTTCCTTCAGCTTGTTCGTCACTTCTATCTTATTTTTTTTGTCTTCCGGTTGCTTGTTGTGTGCTCTACTTGATAGGTTTGATTCTCACCGGTTTGTTCCGCTAGTTGCTGATTGTCGCTCGCGTACCGTCTACCCGGTAGCCTTGAAGCTTCAGCCGGTTTGGTCTTCTCAGCCGGTAGTCTATCGTTTGGCTATTTGTTTTTATTTCCTCTCTCCTATTAATGGACTGTGGACCCGTTCTTATCCTTGGCTCTCTGATTGGTACGACCTCCGTTCTTATCCCGTGTTCTGGTTGGCCTTCTCCTTGGATAGACACAAGTCACATTTTTTTCTCTCTCCGTCTCCTTCCGCGGCCGGCGGCTCCCATCGCCGAGCGATCCCAGTTCGCCTCCCGTGTCTTCTCGCGCCGCCGCTAATCGGTACGGCTCTGCCTCACTCTCCTCTGTTGATTCCCCTCCTCCACTGCTCTGTGTTACCCGCTCGCGGTTCTCCAGCCACCCGCGTCTCTGGCACGTGCCTCGCATCGTCCCCTATGGGTCTGATCCGTTCATCGCGGTCCTGCAGGCCGGCCCGGGCTCCGTCGGAAGCAGATACTTCTAAGATCTGCGTCATGGCTGCTCGAGTCGCCCATTCTTTCCTCTTCGTACTCAGTACCTCCCGCTACCATACGCTGAGCATTTAGAGGAGGGCACCCAGTCGGTCGTCGTCCACACCGGCGACCCCAAGGGCTTCGACGAGTGTCACGTGTATCATCCACGCCCGTGGTTGGTGTGCCTGCGGGGGGCCATGCCAGCATCATCGATGTCAGCGTCCTCGGCGGCTTACATTACCACGGCATGAAGGAAAAGTGGGAACTTACACACGGGGACCCACGATGGGAAGAGCAGCAGTGTCCAGGGACACAGCGGAGAAACCGGCACATGGACACAGTAGGAAGCAGCGGTGCTTGGTCGTTGATGCTCGATGACTACGGAGGCGACAAAGAGGCAGAGGAGGATAGGGAAGTGGGCTGCATCAGCACCCAGGTTAGGCTGCTTCTCGTTTCAATTTGGTGTGCTTAAGGTCGCAGAGTTTATTTATTTTGTACTGATTAGGATGGATTTTGTCGTGGATGCATAATTTGGAGCCTAAGATATGGAGGCTTATGCTTTTTGGCTGCGATTTCCTGTCGGCACCATGTAATATAATGTATTCTCTTTGTCAGGACGATCCAGCATCACATTTGTTGCACTACAAGTTCAAGCTTTTTACGACAGCACGGGACGTTAGACATCTGACTTGCAAGCATGCTACAATCTTGCATGCTGAATGTGTTCTAAGGAAATCTTATTTGTAGGAGGTTTTCAGCCTATCCATGTGACGTAAATCCTGCATTTTTCTTTTGTCAACAATTTTAGAATATTTTGATTTAAATTTATTCCCATTATGGATGATGATGCACGGTTCTTCATTCAGGGTGTTGATGCAGACTAGGAAGGCGGATCTAGGATCACCAGCTGGAGCTTAGCAAATCTGGCAAGTCAGTGTATGAGTGTTCATCGGGTGTAAAACCACGCTGCTCTATCATTTAAAATAACCTGAAAGCAATATCAAATTCATGTTGATTGCACTGGCCTTATCGCATATTGTTTTCTATTTTATTTTTACCATTACAGAAAATAAATTAACAAGATGTGCTTAAACAGAGCTTGTGTGGAGATTGAACCAAGCAGTCATGACAAAAAACAAAGAGATGTTGGAACACTAATTAAATTGGATGCAGAATCTCAGATTCGCACTGCAAATCATAGGTATATTCTTCCCCAGTTCTTTATTTTCCAAAGATTCTTTCTGATCTCATCCTCAAGATTTAATGCCCTCATTATTCTTACGCACCATGTATTTGTTGCATATGAGTTCATGGTCAACTTATTTTTTGATAGTGATAGTTGCTGTTATGAAAAGCTGAATGTATAATCGCTACAGTTCTCTCAGTTTCTTCTGATGTTTGAAACATCGGGCCTATGCAAGATCAACAGATGAATATACAGAGTTTATCCCCTTACTAGTTTGAATCTTCTCACTGCATAGAGATCTGCAAGAAATTTACACTTACGAAATGGTCAAGTTGATCCATTCTGTGCAAGAGACAGAGAAGGTAGGTTTTTCTTCCATGTTGACATTGTTTCTTGCGTGGATAAAAGTTACCTTATATTTGCACTTTTAACGAATTACGGTTCCTTTTCTCTTGGATGTTTATTGAGAAAGTTTGGAGATCAGTGATTTACGTGGGTTGGCATTTCTTTTGTCTACTAGATATGGTGTCTACTGATTTAAGTTTTTCTAAATTAGATCTGCATTTTTGAACAAAATCTTGTGTACTGAAATTTAAATCAATTACTTAGTCGTGTCTTCGCTGCCTAATTTGGCTATTTTCTAATTGTGCACCCAGTCTGGATAAACCTTATTAGCATGTACTCCTTACACTTATTATAGACTTTGATTTACCTTCCTTCTGCTTTCTATTTTGGTGGAATCATAAATGTTGCATAATATTTTCACTTTGATTTTGTACACTACAACTCAGAATAAAGGATCATCAAACATATGGTGTCAGGACACAACGAGGTGTTAGACATTTTACTCCTTGAAGAAACTTATTCACCTCACTTTTTCCTCTTTTTTTACTAATCAGTGTAAAGCAATACCAGCAGTTTGCACCCTCTTAGCATCCATGCATTGGGAAGTCATGTCTTATGTTTAAGTTTACCGACATGTGGTTTTAGCCCATGCAACTCAACTATGCGTGTCGGATTTAGTGCTCGATGACTATGATCAACGATAAGAAAATAAAGCTGCAGATCTGAGACTCGGTTGTGTTTTAAATTCCTAGACATCACTATGTTTTACTAGACATGTTTCCATAGAAGGCCAGGCAGTGTCCAATAAATAAATAATATGTGAGTCTTTTTTTAAGTGCCAGCGGAACTAATTGGTTCTCTTTTGGAAGTGCACTTAAATTTAGAAGGTAACTTCAATATTTTTGTTTCCTGTTTACTTATCTGTCCATGCTGCAATTTATTCATGCATGAAATTCACCTTGTGCTTCTATCAGCACACCATCATTACCGAAAATTATCTTATATTGGGGGTTCGATGCACGATTAGGTTTTAAAATTTCAATGAAGCTGGTATTTATGCCGAGCTAGAAGGTAAATGGTCTAGAGAGTAGCCTAGAAGGTAAATGCTTTCTTGTCTAATTTATTTTGTGTAGAATGGATGCTCATTTCCATTTTTTTAGACATGTTTGTGAAATGGTATAACTTAGATGGTTTGTACCACACTCAAACTATCCAAAATTTTCTCAGGTTTGTTGGTATTTAGCTCAGCCTGAACAAGGTTGGTAAAAGCTATAGTGTTTACTTTGATTTTTGTGGTTCAGTTGGATTTTTAACAGGAGTACATCAATTCAATTAGATGTATATAAGTTAATTATGAGGCCATTTGTTGTCAAAGAACAAAATTTATAGACTCCAGAGAGAAAATGATCAGAAAGTTTCATGCCTAGTTACATATGATCTGATCATATGGCTTAAGATTGTTTATTTATTTCCTAGATTCATATAAGTAACTTACATAGTTCATATTAGTAGTCGTATTTCTAATGCTTATGTGAGCCTGACTTTTGAGTGGACACTATGGACACTATTTTTCCCCGATATCCTTCGTTGACCCTGACTTTTGAGTGGACACTATTTTTTGCGGATATCCTTTGTTGGCACAAAATCTTTACATATGTCTTCCCATGACAATGGCGACCTATTGACCATATTTTAATGCCCACCATTTAAGTTAGTAGTTCACTGATTCCTGTCCTTGAGCGTTCTTCGAATTATCTATGAATGTGGAACCAAATTCTGGGTTGTTTAAGAAAAAATACATCCATGTGTAAATGTATACTTATCCTTCCAAAGCCTCAAAATTAAATTTATATAAACAACCTAAGTAAATGTCATGTTTAATGTAAACTTTTAATTATGGAGAAGCAGCCTTTTGTCTGAGTGACATATGTAAATCGAGTTCTAATTATCATTATTTGTTTCTAATTATTAATCCATGAGTATTTATTTACAAGCAGTTGTGTCTATGCACTCAAGTTCTTTGTTGTTGGGAATTTTTTATTTGTCCTAGATAGATCAAAGGCAATCTCCTGAACCAGGTGCCATTCATGTTGCCTAACAGTGTTCTGTTAGATGCCCTGCAGTATTGCCTAATGGGGTTTTGTTACTGCAAACCGACCAGAAGCACGACTCATAGGAAATACACGTGATGCCAAAACTTGCATCACGGGTTCCACTTACTAGCTGCTTCTCATGTATCCCCACACATCTGTTGGATACGACAAAGTGCCCAGTGTTTGCACGTGCCAAACAGCCACCGTCCCATGGTGATGGTGAAGGACGAGGTCCATGGCGATTTGGTGGAGGCGGTAGAAGATGTGCTTGAGGAATGAGTGGTTCCGACCATGGAGATTGTCAGCGAGTAGAGCAGCTGCGGGCAACCTAAGACTGACAGAATAGTGTTTTGTTAATGATGAGTAGCAGCTCGGTAGTACAAACATGGGTGTGTATGATGTGTGAGGAACTTGAGCGTGGCATTATCACATGGACTGTCTGTTCGGGGCTAGAAGATCCATTGTTCCCTTGGTTGAAGTTCTGCATCAGCATTGCTGTCGGCAACTTGGCATGGTCATGTTAATTGAATGTTGTTGTCGTCATAGGTGATGAAGTTGGTAATGTTGATCAGTGTTTGGAACATTGTCAGGGTCGCCAGGCATGAAGTCCAGACCGGCGAAAGCACCGACAACACCAAGGAGTAGCAGCTGAATGACGCGTCCAATCAGATGTTTCGACAAGCTTAAGTATTACTATATATCATTCTTGTGTAACCATCACTATGTTCTATTGGTATGATAGTTTTTATAGAGATGTGACCAACAACTCTGTGTATCTTCAGAGCATTGCAATATCAGAAGTTATATTGAGGTTTGTTTAAGAGTATATGAGTTCTCTGGTGGAGCACTTGCATGTGAAGTGCAGAGAGGTCGCCTGTTTCTCTTTAAAGGATGCAGTTACTAGCCTTGACATGTTTTCCTATGTTATGCATTGTGTAAATGTGTTTCAGGACTTCAGCCTTCATATATAGCACCTGTCCAGTTTTTCAAATTCAAAATTTACCACCCTGAATTCACACACAAAGCCAGAGCACATATAAAATAAAGCTCTACAACACCATCTCACATTGCCGATGGACGCACCAGCCAGAGATAGCGGTGAAGGATAAAGACTAGACTGTTCTAACAAATTTAAGAAACTACACAAGCAGATGCTTGGTTCTCGACAATCACCCTGTCAGTAGGAGCATCAGTGCTCCTGCTCATTTGAAAATTTTGGAACAAATAATTGTGAGCTTAAAAAAATATTGAAAAAAAATCATGGACGTAGGAAAAGGTGTATCCCACAACCGTGTAAAATTCCAATTTCAAATACTTTGTATTTCGAGCTACACAGTAATTATTATTGTATATCATTCTTGCGAATCCACAGTAATTATTATTGTATATCATTATTGCGAATCCATCGCTATGTGTTTGTATGCAGTGGCGGATCCCGAACAGAGCAAGCTCGGGCAAAAAACTAAGGGCCAAAAACAACTGCTAAAAAGCTCTCGTAAAAACATGATTTTTTGTACGATTGCTCTGAGGAGTTGATTCAGCTTTGGGTAGCTTCTTCTGCTCGAGAAGGTTCTTAGGTTTGACAAGCTTCTTTGTTATTTGGTTGAGGATTTGCATTTGTTCATTGATTCATTTTTAGATCGATTGATAAAATATCTTCACATTTTGTTCCTAAAAACATGAAATCAATTACAAACAATAGTTAAATCAACATACTTCATGCCACATCCAAGGGGACTCGATTCAGTTCAGAATTACCTTGTTGTTTGAAAAACAGAGGAAGAGCATTCGAGTGGAGCGGTAGGCTGTGGCAATTGGGACGCCGACACAGAGGATTAGAGCCTGGGCGGGCAGAACCGGAGGAAGTGGAGCCAGGACTTGGCCGCCGGTCAGGCTGCGCGGGCCAGCCACGGGCGGGAGGCGCCGCGTGGACGGGGGCGGAGGACCGGACGGGTGCGGCTTGGGGCTCGCGGCTCGCCGGCCGCCTCCAGGGAGACGGGCGTTACTGTATCAGGGGGACCAGCAGTGTTGGTGCGCTTCTGCGCTGCGAGCAAGCGATGCAGGGGAACGAGCCACGGTAGCGGATGCGAGCGGAGGAGATAGAGTGATAGACTACAAGGATAGCCGTGAAGGCAAATTATTATGGATAGTCGTGAAGGAGAATACTGTAGGAGATACGGAGTAGACTAGACTGAGACTCTAAAAAATAACCAAGTTAAAAATACAGCATATCCAACGCTACTTACTAATCAATTATCAACTCTAAATAATTTAAAATTTTGATGGCAACTATTTTCATTTGTCAAATCTATATTAACCACGGGCGCGGCGTGCCGCCGCGCCGAGGCCTACTAGTAATAACAAGGACACGTGGTTTTCCTTGACGGCAGCAATCATTCACGTTAGAGGATGGAGATGTTCAAAAGTAGCTTTTGATGTGGGCCATGCATGCAGATGGGACAACTGCATACTTGCATTTTCAAACATTATTTGGCTCAAGGGTTCAAGGACTATATATACAGTAGATAGATGGGGAGAGGGCGTAGAAAGGCACGGCTGGTTGGAGTGCAACGGTTGCGTCTGTCCGGCCCCTCAGCGAAGTTGCGAGGGACGTGATGGTGATTATACCAGAAAATATTGTCGATGTGTACTCTCCATTCACCAATTGATTTAGTACATATTGTTGACTTTAGTTGCCATTATCATTTGACCAATCATTATGGCTGCCCCTGTAGTAGATCACGTATTTACAGTTTGTTCCTACTCCCTCCGTCCTAGTTTATAGGACTCATTAGCCAAATATCTTGGTCCAAGGTGATTTTTATTGGGGCTCAAATCTTTCATGCATTGGTGGAGAGAGTAAACCATCCAATAACTGAAGGGGAATTAATGCAAATGGGTCTTAGAGGTGGGGGTATTTTGAGACTGCATGGTTTTTGAGATGTGTCTTATAATCTAGGACGGAGGGAGTAATTAACTTCCTATCAAGCACAATTATGTATTCATNTCCTCATGAAGAGCAGGTTGGGCCCTTTCAACCATCACGGTGTTGCAATAGGCCTTGTGACTCAAAGCATCGGCCATGACATTGGCCTTGCCGAGTTGATAATTGAGGGTCACATCATAATCTTTAATCAATTCTAGCCATCTCCTCTGCCTCAAGTTTAGATCCGGCTGGGTGAAGAGATATTTTAGGCTTTGATGGTCGCAGTAGATCTCGCAACGGTTGCCCAAGAGGTAGGGCCTCCATTGCTTCAGAGCATGTACCACAGCGGCAAGCTCCAAATCATGAGTTGGATAATTTTTCTCATGTGGCTTGAGTTGACGGGAAGCATAAGCGACAACATGGCCCTCTTGCATCAAAACACAGCCCAAGGCCTGGAGTGATGCATCACAATAGACGACAAAGTCTTTGTCTGTGTTGGGAAGGACAAGCACCGGAGTAGTGGTGAGCTTGACCTTGAGGGTTTGGAAACTTTCTTCAGCCTTGTCTGACCACACAAATTGTTTATTCTTCTTGAGGAGGTTAGTCAGTGCCTTGGCTATCTTGGAAAAGCCCTCGATGAATCAACGGTAATAACCCACCAATCCAAGGAAGCTTCGGATATCTTTGGCGGACTTGGGAGTTGGCCAATCCAGGATTGCCTGAATCTTGTCGGGTATCACCGCTACTCCAGCAGCTGACACCACATGACCGAGAAAGATGAGCTCCTTTAGCCAAAACTCACACTTGGAGAACTTGGCATAGAGGCGGTGATCTCGAAGGTTGGTCAAGACAAGTTGAAGATCCTCAGCATGCTCATCTTCGGTTTTGGAGTAGACAAGGATGTCATCGATATAAATGATGACAAACTTATCGAGGTACTCGTGGAAGATGGAGTTCATCAGCCTCATGAATGTAGCCGGAGCATTTGTGAGGCCGAAGGACATGACGGTGAGCTCATATAGCCCATAGCGGGTAGTGAAAGCCGTCTTCGGAATATCCTCCTTTCGGATTTTAATCTGATGGTAGCCTGACCTCAGATCCATCTTGGAGAATACCGTTGCACCAGCTAATTGATCGAACAAGTCGGTTATTCTGGGAATTGGATACTTGTTCTTGATGGTCACCACATTCAGAGGGCGGTAATCAACAACCAGACGAGGAACATTTGTATCCCTCTTCTTGACAAAGATGACCGGGCAACCCCAAGGTGAGCTACTCGGCCGGATGAATTCCTTTTCTAGCAGCTCATCAAGTTGCTTATTTAATTCAGATAGCTCTTCCGTTGGCATGCGGTAGGGCCTTTTGGAAACTGGGGCGGTTCCCGGAACCAACTCAATCACAAACTCCACGATGCGATCAGGTGGCATGCCGGGCAATTCCTCCGGAAAAACATCGGGTAAATCACACACCACTGCAACTTCATGCATTTCTGGCGGTGTGGTTCCTTCCAGGAAACACAAGCTGATCTCCGGTGAGAGTGGAGTGGCAGCGGAGGGAACTGAGGACGAGGGTGACCAATAGCTCACCAGCCCGACGGTTGGGTGGATCACGGTGACAGACTTGGCAGCACAGTCCAGGTTGGCCTGATATTTGACTAACCAATCCATCCCCAGAATTATATCTAGCCCATCTGACTTCAGTGCTATCAGCTGGAACGGAAAGGACCAGTAGCCTATGGTAATCTGAACCTCGGAAGTAACCCACTTAGTTTGCCAACGAGACCCTAGTGTTTTAACCACTAGCGGGGAGTCCATGTTCTCAAACGGTATTTGATGGTTGTGTGCAAATGATATGGATATGCATGAATGCGATGCTCCAGAATCAAACAAGACTGAAGCAGGGTAATCATTGATTCGAAGCGTACCCATGAGAACTCCAGGGTCCTCCTCAACGCCTTCAGCCGAGACGTGGTTCAAGCGGCCACGGCTGACGGTGGTAGCCTTGGCGGCTGGGGTAGAGGGTGCTGGAGCAAGTGCTGTGGTAGCCGGTGCCTTCTGGGGACACTCCCTGGAGTAGTGCCCTGGCTGGCCACAAGCAAAGCAAGTGAGCCCCGGTGGTGCAGGCAGCCGAGGTCGAAAACCGCCTCCAGCCGCACCCAAGGTCGAAGTAGCTGGGCGAGGCGAAGGTGGCAAGTACCCGGTGGGCTTCGGCGCGGAGGATGCCTTAGGCATAGCGCTGAAGGGCACAAATACTCGGCGCTTCTTGCCCTCAGAAGAAGAGGAGCTCTGGTTGTCGGTGGAAGCTAGCCTCTTGGAAGCCTCCAGCTCCTTCCTACCCTGCTCCATGGTGAGAGCCTGGTTGTAGAGCTCCTGGTAGGAGGTGAGGAGGTGAACTTGAAGGGTAGGAGCTCGTATCGGAGACGAGGTGCGAGCCCCTTGCGGAAGAGGTATTGCTTGTCCTCATCATTCTTCACGTCCCGCGGGGCGTAACGGGAGAGGTGGTTGAACTCCCGCCCATAGGCTTGGACGTCCATGCGTCCCTGGGTTAGATCCAGGAACTCCCTCCTCTTGAGGTCCATGACGGGCTTGGGGATGTACGCCGCACGGACAGCGGCGCGGAAATCGCCCCAAGTGATGACATGGCCCGCGGCAAACATTGCCACGTGGCTCTACCACCAGGAGCCGGCGGCTCCATTCAGTAGGTAGGTGGCGAAGTTGACTTGTTCCGCCACCGGAACGTGAAGAGCGACAAATTTGCGCTCTAGAGCCCGAAGCCAATCATCCGCATCAAGCGGCTCCTTAGCTTCAGAGAAGGTGGGAGGTTGGGACCGCAAAAACTCGGTGAGAGTGTTGCAGTCGTTGTTCCTCCTGGCCCCTTGCTGCACCAGCTGCTCGAGCAGACACTCATTGCGCAGTCGGTTCTCCTCGATGGCCATCAGGACCTCCGCCATTGAGGGTGGCGGCGGTGCATCAGGGTTGCCTTGTTCCCCACGATGGGTCGGAGCCATTCTGAACATATGGAGCAAGGACATAGTTAGTAACCAAATTCCGACAGATAAGCTAGATCATTAGGGTCCTTGCAGCTATAGAGATTTGAGATGCAATAACACAAAGCCAGATTTAGTCAACCACGGTGACATCACGTCATCGCGGCGATAGCAAACGGATACAAGGTCTCGAGACATAACTAGACGGTAAGAACCCAAACCCCGAGAACCTAAAACTTTGACACCAAGCTTAAAACAAATAGAGGTAAGAATCAGAGTAGAGCGAGTTGGATGAGGAGTAAAAAGAATCCTAAGAAGTTTTCACAACTCATTTTTATGTTATAAATAATTTTCAACTAGACTTGACATCGACCAACAGAAAGGGTTTCCTACAGGCAGTCCTGCTCTGATACCAACTTGTAGTGCCCCGACCCCAGAACTATACAGTGAAACGTTGTGTAACCGGTCATGCTACACAATCGAGGGTTACTGGGTTTACCAATCCCAGGCCAAAACTCATTGGCAGGTGTGCTCGGAATGGATCATCGGCACACAACACCTCGATCATGCCATAAGCTCAGACATCGCTTTCACGTATATTAAAGAGACCGAGACTTGTGGAACAAATTGGCACATTGCAGACTCTACGACACAAAAATCATATAGCAACTCATATATGAGAAAGATACAAATATTACACATCAAAAGGTCATAGACCATCAATTCATCAAGCGGAAGCGAAGTAGTGTTGTCTAATACAACAAGATCCAAATATAGGGCCTAAGAGGCCTACACATAAATAAAACCCAGCCAGCTTGCTCCACGGTCCCAAGCTGCCACCTGGGAACCCCAGACCACTAGTCTATGTCCACGAAGAACCCACCTAGCTGCTCGGTGTCGTCCTCCTCTGAAATACAAATATAAAGGCAGCAAAGAGAGACTGAGTACGATGTACTCGCAAGTTTAGTAGGGCGATATAGGCCCAATGCTGACGGAGGATCTAAAGCTATATATGTATTTCTTTTGCATAAAGCTAATTTTCATAAACCGAAACATAATTGACACATGGCATTCGTCTACTCAGAATATTTTCATAAAAGGGGTAAGAGAGTAACATTTCATCTTCGGTTCTCGTTGAACCTACTGGTAGCCATAACTACTCATCTCCACCAAAGGCACCCCCTCGAATCACCCTCGAGGAAATGAACCTTTATCACATGTTGTATTGCAACCTTTAGCTGCCAAGTTTTAATTAAGTTAAGATTTTCTATGGTCTCGTATATCCGTTCCCAAGTCGTCCATAACCGCGGACACGGCTTTTCGAAAAGATTAAACCCTGCAGGGGTGTACTATTTTACCCATTGGTACCGTCCGGCTCACCTAATTGGCCCTCTTCCGGGGAAGGCCGGCGAGCGGGCACGGTTAGACCTTTACAATGCATGAGGCTTACTCAAGGGCCATCAGTGTGCGGAAGGACAGGTTCAGCGCCTCCAACGCCCTGTCGCGCGGCCACATCCTAAAACACCATAGTCCTCCTCGTTTCTTTTCCACCCACACAACTCACGCGTAAATGGAAATAGCAAACTAGAGGACCCGTGACAAGCCCCTCACAAAGTATTTGGTCAGTAAGGCGCCCATACACCCACCAATGGCAGCACGCTCGATCTTGAGTCTAGAGACAAGAACTCGCACCTAGGGGCAAGAGTGAGGCAAAACACCATCCCCGATGGCAACTCACCCAAGCCTTTTTAAGCAAATTAATTAAGTAACCATGAGCAACCACCATGTCCGACATTCCGTCAACATCATCATTTATGGAATTAAATCAACGGACAATAAAGCATTTTAACTAAGCATGGCTAAGCATTTCTAAGCATATAATACAACAATTATATTCTTGCCTCCAGCCAACACATCAAACCTAGGTTTCATAGGTAGGGATACATGTATTGGTTCGGGGATAAACATGCATTCATAGGATCTTCTACATATTAATCAAAAGAGATATTTGAATCGCATGCAATATTATGGTGGATAAAATAAGTTTATAAAACATTAGGATGCTAGACGCCAAGAAGGTTAGGTTATCTCTTGCCTTGCTACCGGGGCGTGTAGTACTGCTCGTCGTGATAGGTCGGGGTGACCTCAACTCCGGAATCTATCGGTACCCAAAATAAATACAAAGAACAAATAAATCACAAGAACACAAGGTGCAATGCTCAATCACATGATGACATGTCAAATTGATGCAAGGACATCATCATTTAATTTATCTAACAAATTAAATGGAGTTCCAAATAATTAGAGCAATTATTTGGAAACAACCCCATATTTTTCTTAGTGATCACATTCTTCATAATTTATTAAATTATTTGGGAAGTGGCTCAATATGCATGAACATGACAAGAAATGGGTAGGGTTTGTCGTTCCGATCATTTTGATACTTTATTTGTAATTTTTAGAGTACCGATGAATAAATAGCAAATTAATTAAATAATTGAATTTAATTCATTTAAACAAGTTATGAATAACATCAAATAAATATTTGTGATCATGATTTACGACTAGCATGGTTTGATTGCATTTGAAGTATGGATCACATTGAAATTTTATTCATAATTTTTGGATCAATATTTAATAAGTTATGATTTTTCCAATTTTGGTATTATTTAACCCATTTTAGGAATTGTTAAATAAAGGCAAATTTATTTATTCAAAAGGGCGTGGCAATGTTACCAAATGATAGGAAAAGTTTTTCTGAGCAATTTGATATTTGACTTGCAATTTTTAGATCATTATACCAGAAGATATCAAATATTTGAATTTGTTTTCAATTTCCAAAAAGGAACAAGTGTGGCCAGACAGGCCGGCCTCAGGCCGGCCAGGCCGGGAGAAAGGCCGGGCACCAGCCCGAGAGGCCCGGCCTTTGGCCAGCCCAGGCTAGGCTCCCAGGCCGGGCAGTGGCCGAACCGGCCGGCCTCGTGCCGGCCCAAGCTGGCCTCTGGCCGGGCACTGGCCCGAAGCGTCTGGCCCCAGGCCGGTGCCAGGCCGGGCACACGGGCAACGGCGGGGAACCGGCAGCGAGCGGACGGCGCCGGCGACGGGAGAGGGATAGGGGCGCGGGAAGAGGCCGGAAAGGACGCAGGCCTCACCTGGGGGCTTATGGAGGGGTCGGTGTCGGCGGGGAAAGGCCGGAGACGCCGGAATCATCCCGGCGAGCGGCGGCGGAGGTGGAGGTGCGTCGCGGACGATTCCGTCGATACCGGGCCACCCCGGCTCGAACTCGACGGCAAGAAGGGAGAGGGGAACGCGGCGGTCCTCGCCGTGGCCTTAGATCCGGGCGGCACAGCTCCAGGCGACGGTGGCGGCAGCGGGAAGCATCGGCGACGGTGTAGCTCGGAAGGAGAAGGGAAAGGCCACCACGATCCGGCATTTGCGGGAGAAACGAGCAGGGAAACGAGACGGGAGCAGGGGAGCGGCATGGGCAGCTCCTAATCGTCCACGGCCACGGCGGCATGGACAGCTCGGCCGGCAGCTGGGCATGGCGCCAGTGCCATGGCCGGCACTGTGGAGGAGAGAGAGAAAGAAAAGGAAAATCGCGGAAAACCCCCTGGCCACTTTTAAATAAATTGCAAAAGGGTCCTCAGCAGATTTTAGCGATTTAATTGAGGCACCAGGACATTTTTATAAATTCCAGGAAAATTCATATAGGCTCCATTTGACCTTTAGAACCTCCACAAAAATTGGTGAGGCAAAATAAAACGTTTTGGCCAATATTTGTTCACAGGGTTTAATTGAAGGCATTTTTGATATTTTCCAAAATTCATTTATTTGGAGTATTCAAACATTTCCAAAAATATTGAAAATATTCATGGAGTCCCTCACAATAAATTTTGAAGCTCCCCCTGATTTTGGTTTGAATTTTGGGAAAGCTTAACTTGATTTCAAAAATAGAAATTGAATTGAACCAATTTGAATTCTCAATTTCATTTCTTATTTGCCAATATTAAGAAATTGAGAATTGGTTTCAAAAAGTAAACTTGGAACTTCCTAAACCATTTGGAAGTCCAAGATGATTTGGTTTGCTAAGTTGAGCATTTGCATTGTTTGGATGTTGGGAAGTTTGGGAAGTTTTGCTTCCCCCATTTTAGTTGCTTGCATACATGAAGAGTTAGAACTAGCAAATTCATATGGATGCCATGATGCAAAAAGTGGGAAAAATTGGTATTTTTTATTACCAAGCTGGGGCTGTTACATAGGTGCAAGGCGTACTACTCACCGGAGGCCAAGATGTTGCACTCTTGTCCAATCGAGAAGTGTATGTTGGTCGCGCCGGATCCAAAAGCAGGTACGGTTTTGAGATAAACATAAATATATGTTGCCGATTTTTCCATGACTATATATCACCCTATAACACTCAGAAAAAGCTACACCGTTGCTCTCTCCCCCACACTCTCCTCGTCTGGATGCGGCATGGTAACTCTCTCGAGCCTCATCATCATCTGGAGCGTGAGAGCACCTAGTGTTTGAGTGCATGATGGATCATCCTTGTGCGTCCCCTTCTCTCCTCACATGAGTAGAAAATGTGTGGGATGGAGTAACGAGTTGAGAGGTGGAGCAAGTTGATGTACACAAATCGGACGCTGATGTGGAGGGATGTTCTGCCCATGGAACTTCGATCGACGGGCGACATTGCCGTCTCGAAACCGGCTATGCCGAAGGATGACAACCAAAATCTCCCGTTGACTCCAATTTATACCCTTGTGTTACCGATCATTGTGCTGGGTGGTGAACTAGGGTTTATATAAATCTAGGGTTCTACTATGGTGGTTCTTTTATGCTTGATGATAATGTACATCTTTAGTCTTGTTATCTGTTCTCTTTTTAGACCATAACATGTTTATTTTTTGTTATGTTAGCCATAATGTTTTTGTTCTTATGTTTCATGTTAGTTGATAAAGAACATGTCTAGGGTTGTTATGTGTCCTATGTTTATAATCATTTCATGTTGATTACTTGTTGTTAGCCCTAATGTTCTTGTTCTTCCGCTTGTTGTTAATTGATACATGTCTAGGCTTTTTGTGTGTGTTGTGTTTTGAATCATGGTGTGTTTACTAGTTGTTGTTGGCTATGCAATCCTCGTGTTTATTATTTAGATTTATTGTATAGTTAGCACACTACATTTTTCTGTATTTACTTTTTTAAAGAGAATAACCCTCGGCTTTTACATCGATTGATTCATAGAACCATATATTATTGAATTCTATGTAAGACAAGCAAACAAAAACGAACAAAAATAGAAAAACAAGCATGAGGCCTCCATCGTTATGAGAGTACCTCCATCATGCTACCACTAACCATATGATAAAATAAAGAAACAAAATTAAAATATTCGATTCCCAGGCAAATCATTCAAGAAGGAATCGACACACGTGTGTTGATCATAACGAGTTCCATTGAATGTCAATCTCGGTATTTTCATCCCTATAGCTGAGTATTGATCCATCACTTTCAATACAAACATGAAGTTGCAGGCATGCATCAAAGTTACGAGATCAAATCAAGCGTTTCCATTGGAATGTGCAAACTCGACGTGGAAGTCTCTTCTACCATCATCATGTTTTCGGCTAATGATGCCTCTTTATCTAGATACCGCCAGATCGTGTATTTCCTGACAAATGGTGAAACTTGAACCTATACATATTAACTTCGTGCCTAGTACTGGTTGTAAGTGTTGAGGAATAATTGAAATTCCTTAGCTCGTTCGGGCAATGCCGACACACATTTTATGTCTTTTATTTGTTCACGACTTCTCTCAACTTAAGTAAGTCATGTATTTATCCTAGTTTTGCAAGCTAAGCCATAGGTCCTTTCAAAATGGGAGCCTATTTTGTTGACATTAAACAAGTGATATGTCTACAAGGAATACTTCTCTTCTATAAATCATCTTGTGAGAGGGGTATGGCATCACTATCGCCATCGCTTCTATGGACATGTTTCAGACCAGTTCATTTTGGGCCTTCTGATAACTTTGATCCGGATTATCGGATTGCAGTATGTAGATTCCCCCCCCCCCTTATGAGACCCAGGGTTTATCGAATCCGGGAAGTATTTACTTAAAAAAGGAGGTCAGTGAAGTTTCAGAAATTTTTGTTTATCAGACCAAACTTGTTTGCGTGGTTTGTTTTATCAACGGATTAAAATAGGCCAGGCTTAAGGTTTCACCTACAGCAGTGCATGTTATGTATAGGATCAAAAAGATAAGATGAAGCTCGGTTAGTAATAAATAATTCATATGATATAAAGATGTATGCGCAATGCATCCTAAATGCACCGGTGTCTCACAGATTAGTAGCACAAAAGAGTCACCTGTCCACCTCGGCCATATCCATCTTGCGGGTTGCCTAAGTAATTAAGACTTAACACACATAAGCATTAAGTTCTATGACGTCAAAGTTGATCTCTAGGGAATTGCTTTCAGCTATTCTACATATCTTATTGTCAACAAGTTTCCCGCATATATAGACTTCCACGTTTCCATTCCCTTACCTCTACCTTGATCACTCTTCGGGGTCTTGGGTACCTGACAAGTCGTAGGAGCGAGGCATTGACAAAAGATATACATATGCATCATGCAGGACTGTTTACCCTAATATCCCATTGGTTAGTTTGCACATAGCTGCTAGGCTTGGGCTCATCCCCTAGCCCGACTGGACTACTCATACATCGCGATCATATCAACAATAAGAAACATTGTAAATAATAGTATTTGAAGATGAATGATTGAAATAGTCCTTACAATGTTGCCAATCGCGATGAGATCAAAATTAAAAGTAGTGTATGGCTATGGATGATGACTGTGGATTGCAAAGGATGGCAACTCGATGAGGCGGTCAAGAATGGAGGCTCTCTCTTGAAAGGTTCTTCTCTCCTTCTTATAGGCAGTCTGGTCGGCTAGGGTTTCAAGGGTCTTTTGTTGAGAACTCGCCCTTGGGCCCTTCGTGAAAGTTGCTCGGTTGGACGATATCGATCGACCGACACCAGTTCGGTCGGCGGTACGATCGGACCCAACCATACCGTGACTCGTTATGTTAATTTTCGCCAGATTTTAGGCCTTCTGGATTTTTGGTAATTCCAAATTTGGATTATTTCTTCATAAATGCTTGATTTGCACCAGAATACCTTCCTTAGCTGCAGAGAAGTAAATGACAAGGAGATTTGCAAAATAATTTGCACATTAGAGGTTAGCAGGTATAGAGTGATATATTGCCATTTTCATGAAAAATGTATGGTTTGAACATGGATAAAGATGCACATAATGTGGACGCATCAGCTTCTCTAGGAATCTGCCCTCCCGGTAGCTTTCTAGAGAAGCCAGATCCCAAATCTGGTTTAGCTTCCAACCAAGTTTAGGGTAAGCCAGTCTGAAAGCCTAACCAAATGGGAGTCGGCTTCTCCACGAAGCTAGCTAGGGGTAGGGCAGCTTCTGAGGGAAGCATTACTAGAAGCCGAAAACTGGGCATTAGTCTTGTTGTGTGTGCTCTATTTTGAATCATGATATGCTTACCATTTTTTGTTAGCTATTGTTCTTTACTTCTTCTCTCCTCAATAAAGTCGGTATTTCTAATCAGTGACTCTAAACCAAATTATCTTATAGAATTTGTTCTTTTTCAAGGCATCAAAAACATCAAGGAATAGTTCTCTTCTATTTTAGTACTTACTAAATGGGCTAAATGCAAGTCCTCGCTATAACCACTTCTTCAGGTGAGTAAATATATTTATAAAAAATAAACCTAAATCGATATACTCATTTATCTATAAACTGAATAATTTTATCATTTATGTATAAATAGGAAAGGCAATGCAATACTATACTTGTTCCACGTCATCGATGTTGTGATATTTGGTTGCAATGCATAAGACATGTTTTATGTAAGAGTGTTTTGTGTAGTCGAAATATCACAACAGTGATGATATTATATTCCTGTGACACCGCACAAAAAAGCAAAGTTGATGAGCAGGCGAACTCCTAAATATGTTGCAGTCAAGATTTCGACGACACTGCCCTTGAAGGATCATCCAAATGTCTTAGAAGGACAACAAGATATTTGACCCTAAAATATATGTTTTTTCTTCCTTTACAAATTTGATCTATTTAATTTAGCTTATTTTTACGTTTTATTCTCAGATTGATAAAAACAAATTGTGCAGGGTAGAGCGTGGTTAAGTCAAGGTGCTTTTATTGCATTTGGGTGCTCGTCAACTTTAGTCTTGTACCATATGGTTAAGTCTAAGTTATAACTATATGTTAGAATACAAGTTGTAATTGTGTTTTAGAGTCCTATTCGGTTTGTGTTAGGCTAGGTCGGTGGGCTATGCCCCTCATATATAACTCTTGTAACCGGCATAATATTGCTATCGATTATTATTCAATACAATTCTACATGGTATCAAACTTATGATCCTAGGGTATGGCCAACCCGCCGACCCCGCCGCCGCCGCCCAGCTACTTCAAGCGGCGCGCCGCCATCGTCGACACCAAGGTCGCCGCGGCCTCCTCCACCTCTACCTCCACTTTAGCTCCACCTCCACCAATGGCTCCTCCTCAACCATCGGGCTGGCGTCCAAGTCCCAACTACAGGGGCCGAAACCCTAAACCACCGCAATTTCACACGGCGCATGCTCCTCCTCCGCCCTCGGCTCCGGCTCCACCGACTGCACCACCACCGCCGCCCGAATGGCGCCCCTCTCCTGATCCGTGGACCGGGCTAGTCCAGGCGTGGCCTATGCCCTAGTCCGCCCCGACGCCCTATGGTGCCCCGCCTGCCTACACTGGTGGCTGGCAGCCCGGTACCCGTCCTCACACTGGCGGTCCCGTCCTCGCGCCACGACAGCCGACGGCCGCGTACCACGCTGCCCCCGCCTACGCGGCATCGATCTACAACGCCCCTCCTTATGCATCATATGGTGCTACATCGGCCCCCTCCATGCCGCAGTACAATGATGGTGGCTCTCTCTTTATGCCGATGCCGGCCCTACTGGCGACACCGCCACACCCGCCAGCTCCCATGTCTACACCGGCCTCTACTTCAACTCCGAGCTGGGACCAAGCCGCTTTTCTACAAGCCATGAACAACTTTGTTGCACAAGGGAACTCAGGTATGGATTGGATTTTCGATTCTGGTGCTTCTAGTCATATGTCTGCATCGAGTAATTTGCTGTCTTCTTGCACACCGTCACCTTTTCCCTCTATTACTCTCGGTGATGGATCCTCTATTCCTATTTACAGTGTTGGTCAAGCCCAAATCCAATCCCCAATCAAACCTTTGCTTCTTCGTGATGTTCTTGTAGCTCCTGCACTAATTAAAAATCTGATTTCTGTTCGCCAATTCACCAATGATAATCACGTTTCTGTCGAATTTGACCCCTTTGGTTTGTCTATGAAAGATTACCAGACCAAGGCCGAGATCACTCGATTCAATAGCTCTGGTGATTTGTATTCCCTCCATGGTGTTCCGGCCGCTGCCCCTCCAACGTCTATGGTGGCCTCTGTTGATCTGTGGCACCAATGCCTCGGCCATCCCAATAATAATGTGTTATCTACACTCCTTAGTGAATTTTCAATACCTTATAATAGAGATTCTCACAATTCTTCTATGTGTCAGTCGTGTCAATTAGGCAAACATGTTCGTCTCCCCTTTAGCTCCTCTCAATCCTCCAGTACTTTTCCTTTTGAATTACTTCATTGTGATATTTGGACATCACCAATAGAAAGTGTCTCTGGTTTTAAGTATTATCTTGTTATTCTTGATGATTTTACACATTATGTTTGGACCTGTCCTTTGCGCAAAAATCCGACGTTCACAATATATTTCTTAACTTTCAGCGTTATGTCTCGGTCCACTTTTTCCTTCCTATAAGATTTATTCAATGCGATAATGGTCGTGAATTTGACAACTTTAAAAATCGAATTTTCTTTCTTCAATATGGAATTCTCTTGCGTTTCTCCTGTCCTTATACCTCCCCTCAAAACGGCAAGGCCGAGCGTTCTCTTTGCACTCTTAATGACATCACTCGCAATTTTCTTATTCAATCTTCTATGCCTCCGAAGTTCTGGGCTGAAGCCCTCCACACGGCCACATATCTACTTAATATTCGACCATCTAAAGTTAATCCTCACACCACACCCTACTTCTCTTTATTTCTCTCTCATCCGAACTACTCCGACGTTCATGTCTTCGTTTCTCCTTGTTTTCCTAACTCCTACTCTACTTCTCCTAACAAACTTTCACCTCGTTCTACCCCGTGTGTCCATCTAGGTTTTTCCGATGAGCACAAAGGATATCATTGTCTAGATCTCGTTAGTGGTCGTGTTCATGTGTCTCGTCATGCAACTTTTGCTGAAAATATTTTTCCTTTTTCCGAGCATCAACCTCTAGATCCTAACTCATCCACGCCGTCTACTAATCCCTTCTTTCACCAGCCAAATCCTGCCGTCGCTCCTGCGCGGCAGCAAAACAGGCTGAATTCTCTGCCGCGGCAGCCGATCCTGCCGCGCCCTCTCCTGCTGCCACCTCTGCCGTGGCAGCGGAACACGCAGAAAACTCTGCCGCGGCAGACTTCCTGCCGTCGCCGTCTCCGCCGCCAACACCCGCGTCCGCTACCTCCGCTGCGCCGGGCGCGTCAACCACGTCGTCATCTATCCCTCCTCCTCATGCTATTCCCGTTCTGGTGCCTACTAACGATCATACCATGTGCACACGTGGCAAGTCCGGTTTTCGTTTACCCGCCAAAGATCGTCTAAATCTAAACGCATCTCTATCTTCTTCCTCTATTTCCAAATCTTACAAATCAGCTCTCCTAGATCCTAATTGGGCCGCAGCCATGAAAGATGAATATGATGCTCTCATTCAAAATAACACATGGCAATTAGTTCCTCGTCCTTCAAACACAAATATAGTCTCCGGCAAATGGGTTTTTCGCCACAAATTTAATTCCGATGGAAGTCTTGCATGTTATAAAGCTCGATGGGTATGCCGCGGTTACTCTCGGCAACACGACATCGATTATGATGAGACTTTCTCTCCTGTTGTCAAACCCAGCACTATTCGTACTGTCCTTAGCATCGCCGTATCTTCTTCTTGGCCTATTCATCAACTCGATGTCAAAAATGCTTTTCTTCATGGTTCTCTTCAAGAAACAGTCTATTATCAACAACCTCTTGGCTTCCAAAATTCTTCCTATCCTAATCATGTTTGTCTTCTTCAAAAATCTCTTTATGGTCTTAAACAAGCACCACAGGCTTGGTTTCAACGTTTTTCAACTTATGCTCAAACAATCGGTTTCACTCCTTCCCGTTCGGACACTTCCCTCTTCACCTTTCATCACAATACCGACACCGCTTATCTTCTTCTCTATGTTGATGATATTATTCTCACAGCTTCCTCACAACACTTTTTAGATCATATTATCTCTCTTCTTCGCAAATAATTTTCTAAGTCTGATTTAGGTCTTCTTCACCACTTCTTAGGTATTGCTGTCATCCGTGACTCCTCCGGTCTTTTCTTGTCTCAACATCAGTACACTCTAGATCTTCTTTCTCGTGTTGGTATGCTTGATTGTCAACCGTCTCGTACTCCTGCTGATACAGGTTCCAAACTTTTTGCCGATGGTGATCCCTTTTCTGATCCTTCTCTTTATCGTAGTCTCACCGGCGCCCTCCGATATCTTACTCTCACTCGTCCTGACATTTCTTTTTCTGTCCAACAAGCTTGTTTATACATGCATGATCCTCGTGTTCCACACTTCAACCATGCCAAACTTATTCTTAGGTATCTCAAAGGCACATTAGATTTAGGTCTTCATATAAACAAATCCTCTCCCACCTCATTGACAGCTTACTCTGATGCAAACTGGGCTGGTTGTCCAGATACTCGTCGGTCCATATCCGGATTTTGTGTTTTTCGTGGTAACAATTTGGTTTCTTGGTCTTCAAAAAGGCAGGTTACGGTCTCTCGCTCGTCAGCCGAAGCTGAGTACCGTGTTGTGGCTCATGCGGTTGCTGATACGGTTTGGCTGCGCCAGTTGCTGTCGGAGCTGCACCGTCCTATTGAGCAAGCTACCATTGTTTACTGTGATAATATTTCAGCTGTCTACATGTCAGGGAATCCGGTTCAACACCATCGCACCAAGCATATTGAGATCGACATTTCATTTTTGTTCGAGAGAAGGTGGCTCTCGGTCAAGTTCGTGTTCTACACGTGCCTACTTCTGCTCAGTTCGCTGATATCTTTACTAAAGGCCTGGCGACTACTCCGTTTCAAGACATTCGTTTCAGTCTCAACGTCGTCGAGCCTACCGTTGACACTATGGGGGGTTGTTAGAATACAAGTTGTAATTGTGTTTTAGAGTCCTATTCGGTTTGTGTTAGGCTAGGCCGGTGGCCTATGCCCCTCATATATACCTCTTGTAACCGGCACAATATTCCTATCGATTATTATTCAATACAATTCTACACTATAGAATTATTTCAGTTAGATATTGTTGTTGTTGACAGGAAACTGTGAAAGAAATGTGTATAAATGGCATTTATCTTTGTTATGCATGAAATTGTTGTCGTAGATATAGTCCTACTATCGTGACATATTATAGTCCTACATAAGAATGGTTTGACCAATTATAGCCTTTAGCTGTCGTTGGGATACCCAAGGAGGAATAAATGCTTGAAAACGGTGGAGTATTTTGTTGCCGTTTCTTAATACCATGTGATGACGTGGACACGCTTAAGATACGGCAAGTCCGTTCCGCACTACGGATGGTCTTAGCGTGAATTCATAGGAGAAAAACAGACGTGGCAACCTAATTAAGGAGGAAAGAGAGTGTTGTTGTGAGAGTGCACTTTTTGAACATGGGGTCATCTGCCCCTGTTTTTTTAAATGCATTTTAAACACGTTTTAAATTGTGTAAAAATCCGAAATAAAATTTTATGTGTACATCTCACCGAAATATGTGTGCGGCATAAAGTTTTGTGGAAAAAAAAAAACTTTTGTTTTGCCTCCACAAAAAAGACAAATTTTGGTGTTGGAAAAAAAGACTTGTTTGAGACATTCTTTTGTATTTTTTCACATAGACCAAAATAATGATCATTTATTGACAAAACTTTTGGCGCCGCCATAGAATGTGGATGTGTATGCCCGGAATTTTTTTCAAAATATTTTAGCATGTGAAAACCCGTTTTTTGAAAACGGGGCATATGCCCCTAGGTTCAGATGTGTATTTTCCCGTGTTGTTGTATGTATCCATAGAACCGGCTCTTAGCCTTCAATTCGATGCACATTAAATGTTCAATCCATCCGGTGCATTCAGCCGCTCCGTGTGACCATTCATTTGGAGTTTTTCTATCAGCTGGGATTGCACTAGTAGAAAAAAGGGTTTCGTCCAGGTCGAATAGTCGCATTAGTCCCGGTCGCGTTACGAACATTAGTCCCGGTTCGAATGGCTCGCATGCCGCACGGGGCTCGGGAGGTTTTAGTCCCGGTTCATACGGGACCTTTAGTCAGGCGCGAGGCCCTTTAGTCCCGGTCGGTGGCTCCAACCGGGAGTAAAGTCTACAATCTGGACTAAAGGGTTTTGCAAAAAAAAATCAGCATTTTTACCTTTAGTCCTGGTTGGTATCTCCAACCGGGACTAAAGTTTTATTTTTCATTTTTTTTTAGATTTTGCCAGGGAAAATGGAAAATTTTGATTTTTTTTTTGAAATTTTTGAAATTCTTTTGTTGTTTCTTTTATTTTTCAATTATTTTTTACTTTTATTATTATTTTAGAATTTTAGAATTTTTTTTTTGCGAATTTTGTAGTTTTTTTGAAAATTTTGATTTTTTTTAAATTTTCTTCATTTTTTTTAAATTTTTGAGTTTGTAAATTAATCATTGTTGTTTGTTAATCATTGTTGTTTATTTTAATAATTGTTTGAAATTCAAAAAATTTAATCATATTCAGTCAGCCCACAAATTGATCTGAAATTAAATTCTGTAGATACAAGGTGTAGAAACGATCCATTGACATGGTCGTTGTTTTCACGGCTGTTTCTTAACAAGACACGAGCTTTAGAACCGACGCATTGACACAGGCCCTTACTCTCATGAGTATGTTGAACTTAAGTAGACGGCGCTGAACTTAGCTTAGCAGTAAGAAACGAACGACGATAGTCATGGTCCTTGGTCTAAAAGATAAAAAAGAAAAGCTACATTCTGATCTCCAAGGTGCACTCCACCTGGTACGACGACTCGGCGATTGACTAGTACAGTGTAAGAACGGGCAGGTTCGAGAGCTGTGAGCTATATATATATAGCATGCACGGCCGGACACGAGTAACACAACGAGCAGCAAACTCCTGACGACTCGATCGTGACGGTCTCCGAGCCAGGGTGCGAACGTATACACACCGACATATCACGACCGATCACCAAAACCCACCGGTCATCATGGCGATGCCGCCACCGCCTCCTCCTCCTCCACGTCCTGCGCCGGCCGGCGGCAAGCCTGAACGGAAGACGGTGGAGCGCAACCGCCGCAACCAGATGAACGCGCTCTACTACCGCCTCGACACGCTCGTCCGCTCCGGCGGCGCGGCGCCTTCTCCGGCAGCAGTTCGTGCACATGCATATATATACCCACGTACACGCGCATGCATGCACCCATGCATCCCATATTCCCATCTCAAGTTGATTTTGTTTCTGCGTGTACAGCCAGCGGCGGCGACGAGGCCTGAAAGGCTCGGGGAGGCGGCGGCTTACATAAGCCAGACGGCGGAGCGGGTGGAGAGGCTCAAGGAGAGGAAGCGCGAGCTGACGACGGCGGCCCGCTCGACCGGGTCCTCGTCCGGAGCGGCAGCCGCCTTGCCGGAGGTAACAGTCCAGCACCTGGGCTCCGGGCCTGCACGCCATCCTCGTCACCGGCGCCCTGCCCGGCGACGGCGCGTCGTTCCACCGTGCCGTGCGCGCGGTGGAGGAGGCCGGCGGGGAGGTGCAGAACGCGCACTTCTCCCTTGTCGGCGAAAGGGCCGTCTACACCATCCACACGCTAGTGAGTTGGGGCGTCAACCATTATAGATCTTGCTGACATATCTTTAACTAAGTAACACAACGTGTAATATACCTATATTGTTGTAGGTTGGGGAGCAGCAGGGCAGCAGCATCGAGAGGGTGGTGCAAAGGCTCAAGGAAACACTACGTGGACATGGGGGCCGCTCCTGAACGAGGGAACGTCCCATTCATCATCTCACAAATAAATTAAACTAGTAATATATACTACTACTCCAGTATCGATATCCTGAGAAATTGATCCTGTATATGTGTGCTGTAGAATCTCCTTGTTACTCGTTATATATAGTTGGCATGCACGCATGGCGCTTGCAACTCAACTTGAGCGATCAATTAACGTGTTGGCTGGCTATCTCCCGATCAGTCGGTGACAGTCAACGCTGCAAACACGGAGAGCCGCCTACCCCCTGCTCTCTGGTGCTCGTATGTATAATCGCCGCGAAAGGACCCATCGTAACATAGCTGATCTTACTATGACTTTGATGCGGTTAAAAAAGGAATCTCTTGTTTGCTAATGAGTTCAAATACTTGTTGTGTATTGATTGATCGGGAAATCGATCGATCGCGCTTGTATGTGCTGGAAATTGTACAAGTGTTATATAAATGAAGATATTTTAAGAGAATAATGTATCAAATTAGGAGTCAAAAGAATTTTACGGGCACTGGCAACAGTTTTTCAATATGGACGGTTGTTGGCTGTGTGCATCTTAGTTATGCAGAAGCCGGGTGTAATACTTAAAACTCTTTAAGTAATAAAGCTCCCTTTATTGAAAAAAATTAGATGGTTCATTCAGCGCGCAGCACTCTTCGATGGACGGGGCTTACCTGCGCGGCGGCCATGCGCCCATCCATGCGCCGCGGTCGGTCCACTACAGGAATGTCGCTCTACGCCGATGGCCAGCGGCTACGCCAACGGCTTTTTGTCGGGGCCGTCGGCGTAGAGCCCGCGGATGCCAGCCCTCCGACTTGGCCGTCGGTGTAGAAAAAGCCCTCGGCGTATCCAGGCTACGCCGACGGCCACCCTCAGCGTATAAAAAGCCCTCGGTGTAGGCCTCTCTACGCCGACGGCATTGCCCTCGGCATAGATATTTGGTCTACGCCGACGGCATTGCCCTCGGCATAGCTCTCTTTTGATCTACGGCTACTCACCGTTTTGATCATAACTTTTGTATTTGAAGTCGGATTTTGATGTTCTTTAGCTCGTTTCGAAGAGCATAAGGAGATCTACAACAATGTTACCGAATTGGGTTTTTCAAATTATTTTTATAAATATCATTTTTCACAAAAAGGTATATCATCTATAAATATATATGAGTTTCAAGTCAAACGACCAATATATGACCATTTTCGTGGCATAGTTTGTGATAATGTTCCCATATTTGGCATATATGTGTATCTTGGTATGGGAAACAATGTTACTGAACTGAGTTTTTTCACATTATTTTTATAAATATCATTTTTCATTTTCTAAATGTCAAAAACGACTTGTTTTGTGAATCAAGTACACAAAATATGATGCAAAATGGCACCCATCCAATTTTCACACAAATTAGTCAATATTTAAATGATAGTACAAAAATATTAGGAATTTTATCCCTCTCTACTAAATTTTGCACATTTAAATGACTTTATGCCGATTTTTCGAAAGTAATTCAAATTTAAACTACAAGTGTGTGATAGTTTGCTCTGAAATTTTTCCAAATATCATTTTAGTAGTGATTATTTCATAGAACCATCCATAGTTTTGGAAAACTCGACTTCTTTCAACGGATAGCCTTGTTGACCATTTTGACCATGTTTTCGAATAACTCAAAGAAAATAAAGAAAATCTCAAAAAAAGAAATCCTTTGGCATAGAGTCCTCTTATGTGTACTAGTTGACAGGAAAAATTATAAACTTGATTTTTTATCAAACTTTACAAAAAAATCACTTCACAAAAAGGTCTATCATCTATAAGCATATTGGTTTCAAGTCAAACGACCAATATATGACCATTTTCATGGCATAGTTTGTGATAATGTTCCCATATTTGGTAAATATGTGTATCTTGATATGTGCAACAATGTTACCGAACTAAGTTTTTTCAAATTATTTTTATAAATATCATTTTTCATTTTCTAAATGTCAAAAACGACTTGTTTTGTGAAGCAAGTACACAAAATATGATGCAAAATGGCACCCATCCAATTTTCACGCAAATTAGTCCATATTTAAATGATAATACAAAAATATTAGGAATTTTCTCCCTTTTTACCAAATTTCGCACATTTAAATGACTTTATGCCGATTTTTCGAAAGTAATTCAAGTTTGAACTACAAGTTGATACCCACAAGTATAGGGGATCGTTGAAATTTCCGATGTGTAAGTATTAGTATCGATCCCACGAGGAGTAGAAGGTATAAGTATTTATCCTCTCAAATAAGAGTGTCACTTCTCTTATTATCTATGCACTAGACAAACTAAAATGATTAAATGATGCAAGTGTTTTTGGGTTTTTGGTGTAGAGTTTGCAATAAAGTAAAGGCTGAAAATAAAATATGACAAGTGAAAGCTCTCAAAGAGAGAAAGCCCAATCCTCTATGCAGCAAGAGGACAAGCTTGAGTGGTGTGTTTCTTATAGGTGGAAAACGTTCCCAAGGGCTACATGGATTTCATGGCATAAATATTTCTTGAACAACAAGGTAAACATTTTGTGAAGTTTTAATCTTCTTTGGACGGACCCATAATTAGGTGTAGTTAAATAAATAAACAAAACACTTATGATAGATCACGTGGCCAAGTAAATGACTGCACAAGAATTANAACGGTAAATGCATACAAATATCATCTCATACCACAATATCACCATAGGAATTACATATATAGATCCATACTTGTGCAAGGCACATCATATGGATTTCAACAATGATCATACATAGAGAGATTGGATCAAGTTACCACCACAAACCCAAAGTCCAGGGGGTGGACTACTCCCCCTTCATCATGGTGATGATGGTGGAGATGTTGGAGAAGATGGAGACCACCCCGGCAGCGCCCCGCTGGAGTTTTCCTCCCCTCCAATCTACAGCTTCAGGTCTCTGTTTCGTGGTTTCTGTGTTTCGGCAGCCCTCCCTTCTGGAAAACGTCGGGGGACTATTTTTATAGTCGGTTTTAGGTCAAGACGAAGCTTCTGGAAGAAAGATCGATGGCAACGGAGCCACGAGGCCCAAAACAAGGGGTCCCACGCGGCCAGGGAATCTGGCCGTGTGGGCCTAGGTGTTTTGGCCCTCGGGCCTCCACTTCTTCGCCTCCTTCGCTCATACGCCTTGTTTCTTCCAAAAACTGATGCTCGTAAATTTTCAGGTCATTTGGATGTCGTTTGGGTCCCTGAAACATCAAAATATAGAAAATAGGGTTTTCTGCCAGTGCAGGGTTAATTCCAGAAAAATAGGAAAACTGTGAAATCTTCCCAAAATCATTATAAAACAATGATATAACCCTTATATGATGCAAATATGATTGAAATATAAGTAATATAATGCAAAGTTCATATATGCATTTTACATGCATCACTCGATCTCAGGTTTACATGTCCTCCCAAGTCTCCCTCACTCCATTACATTACCGGTGATCACCTTACATGCATTCCCCAACATATGCGTGCACTCATATATTATACATAAAGACAATCATAAAAGATAACAAAACTTGTATGCAACCAAACAACGAACTATTTCACTATTGCCATGAACCAATCACTTCTCAAACATAGATGGGGAGACACAATAGATCAAGGGAATAGTATATTGCATCATACATCATGTTTGCCAAGAGTTTACAGTGGAGAGATGGAGATGATCTTGCTGTAGATGTTGATAATGAACACGCCGGAGGGGGTGGATCCCTCCAGAGGTGATCCCGGAGGCGTTTTCCCCTCCGATCTTCTCTGGCGGCAGCCTTCTGACTCTCTGTTTCGTGGTTTTCTGTTTCTCCCCCGCCTCCTCGCGAAACTCCTCAGGGGACTATTTTTATAGTCGGTTTAGGTCAAGACGAAGCCACAGAGACGAAAACGGATGGCATCGGAGCCACAAGGCCCAAGATGGGGGTCCCACGCGGCCAAGGAATCTGGCCGCGTGGGCCCACCTCTTTTGGCCCTCGGGTCTCCGTTTGTTCGCTTCATTCGCTCCTACGCTTTCTTCCTTCCAAAAAAAATGATCCTCGTAAATTTTCAGGTCAATTGGTCGCCGTTTGGATCCCTGAAACATCAAAATATAGAAAATAGGGTTTTCTGCCAGTGTAGGGTTAATTCCAGAAAAATAGGAAAACTGTGAAATCTTCCCAAAATCATTATAAAACAATGACATAACCCTTATATGATGCAAATATGATTAAAATATGAGTATTATAATGCAAAGTTCATGTATGCATTTTACATGCATCAATATCCCCAAGCTTAACCTATACTCGTCCTCGAGTATGAAGGTGATAAAACTAAAATGGACTTTGCATTTTAAGACTATCAATGGATATCAAAGATGATTACTATTGCTACATAAAGTCAAATGATTCATTCTTCAAAGGAGTAGCAATATGCAAGATAGATTGTGAAGTGATATCAAATATTCAATGCAAGGATGTTCAATGATAATTCACAAAGTGCAACATAGAAGAAAGTACCATGGACCAAATGTACGCATAATGAAAAGTAAAAACATCCTATGATGGTCATAGAGTACTCTTGTAAATCTGAATATAAAAGGTGGACACTTTGGAAAGATATATAAATAAGTAGAGGTAAAACATGAATAAGTTTCATCTAACTTCCAAATGCTTCTACTTAAGTTAATGTTTGCAATGTGGTATTCACTGGTGTCAAGCTCTCATTACCCCCATCATAACATCTTGAATGGTTAAAGTTTAAAGTGAAACCAAATATGAGTAGTGTGCTTGACAAAGTATGGGTTGAAAGCTTCATGCCCCGTGAATATGAGTACCTACACCATGGTGTTACTCAATTTGGGCTACCAAGCAAGTTCAAGTTAAAGTCATTGTAAAAATAGCGTCATTAAGAGGGTCAACTGGGGTACCTCTTGTCCTAGGACATGGAACAAGCCCATGTCAAAATGACAAGATAAACAAACATAATGAACAATCTCAACACCCTTTTTATTTACTATTGATATAGCTTTTTATTATGAGGTGCATAACTGAAGGTTCACAATAGTATGTAAGTAAATTTCAACCATGAATGATGCATGGCTTAGATTAGGGGCCCAGGTGTCTCTCTAGCCATTTGTACAAACTACTTAAACTTACTTAGTTTCCACATTTATTTGACACTATGATAGGCATCCATAAACAAAAGTACATGATATCAACTAAATATAATTAAGAACATGTTGAAAGCTTGCCTTGTGACAGCACATATGGGCTAACCCCCAACCAAGACTCTTGTGAAGCTCACAACTTCATAATTTTAATCACAATGGTTCATGTTTAATAAGTGCAATAAAAGTAAGGTGTGGATCAAGTTCGTGAGGGATCTTTAACCAACTTTTCCCATAACAATCAATAACATAAGCATTTTAATTCATAAGTATAGATAATACAAAATAACATGATAAACATACTCGGAATAGCATAAAGATAATAGGTAGATATGGTGGACTCACTGGAAAAACTTTGGTTGAAGGTGTTGGAAAACAAGTTTTTACTTGTTGGAATTTTGGGCTAGCAAGAGGGAGAAAGTTGACCGTATAAATACATGCATAAGTGTCCATTGAACTAACCAATCCATGTTAAACAAAGTAAAGCAACATTCAGCATAAAAAAATGAATAAGAGATAGCTCTTGATAAACACTTGCAAATTAATACTCATTAAAAGCACATGAATCATGCAACTATATGTATCTTTTTGAATCAACTCAAACATCCCTTTCCCAATATTTTTAATAGCATCCAACTTAATTAAACCCAAAATTCTATTACCTCTCCCATAAAATAAATGATAGTGATGGTCTGACAAAAAAGCAAAACAAAAATAAAAAGAACAATGAAAGGACGCTCCAAGTTTATGCGATAGTAATGCGTTGATAGAAAAACAGAAAATAGACATGTGCAAACCGAGAGTGTTTGGTCCAGTGGGGTGCCTTGAAATCCCCAAGCTTATGGTCTTCACCATCCTTAGATAGCTCTTGGTGCATCTACTCTAATCCCTGTGAAAAAACTTCAACACAAAATTTTCTCCCATCTCTTTTCTATGGGGTGACATTAGTAGGTACAAAAAATAGAATGCTTGCTGAAAGAAATTCATGAACATAAATTCATATTAAGTGTCCAGAAAGTGTATAATGTTGTATGCTTCCTCATAAACTCAAGTTAATCAAGAAGATTAAACTTAAAAGTTCAAAGAATGCATCAAACAAAATAGGATAGAATCTGTCCAGAAAAACAGTTGCAGCAAAACGCATTTTTCTACCCTAATTAAATATGTCGAAAAATTCTGAGAAAATTCATGATTACAGAGTATGAACAGTTGCAGTTACAATTAAAATATCAACTCATTCGGAGTTACATAACAGGAATTAAAAATCATACTGTGCACAGATTTGTGCTGAAATAAAATCTCCGAATACAATAAGCAACTTTTTCAATCCAAAATGGGTAAAACTTGGCACTTTATTAAAAATTCCAGAAACAAAACTAAAAACTAAGTCTCTTGTTACAGCAAGAGTATACAAATAAAATCAAAAATAAAAACAACCGGGTTGCCTCCTGTAAAGCGCTTTCTTTATAGCCATGTAGCTAGGCTTCTTACTTGGTATCAAGATGGTTGGAGTGAGATGGCTTGGCATCCCCAAGCTTGAGTGTTTGTACTTATTTGATATATGTAGGGTTAGACTAGGGATAACATCCCCAAGCTTGAATGTTTGTCCCACGTGATCTTTATTCATCACCCTCAACTCTTCCACTTGAAAGTTTCTTAGAGCAAGTTTCTCTCAGCAGTTTTCTCAAGCAAGTTTCTCAAAGTAGCAAGTAGCAAATATCTCAAGGGAGCAAATTCTTAATTGTTTCTTCTAGGAAGGAGCCATAAATAGGTGTAGCCAAGTGAATGAACTAAAACCCCTTATCATGGTTCTTATGGCCAAGTAAATGACTGCACAAGATTTATTAAGACATAAAAGTCCCACCATAGCCTTAAGTTCTAAGGTCCCCTATGTATATCCCCCAATAAAGTAACTTCATGACTCGGTCTCAGGTTTACATGTCCTCCCAAGTCTCCCTCACTCCATTACATTACCGGTGATCACCTTACATGCATTCCCCAACATATGCGTGCACTCATATATTATACATAAAGACAATCATAAAAGATAACAAAACTTGTATGCAACCAAACAACGAACTATTTCACTATTGCCATGAACCAATCACTTCTCAAACATAGATGGGGAGACACAATAGATCAAGGGAATAGTATATTGCATCATACATCATGTTTGCCAAGAGTTTACAGTGGAGAGATGGAGATGATCTTGCTGTAGATGTTGATGATGAACACGCCGGAGGGGGGTGGAGCCCTCCGGAGGTGATTCCGGTGGCATTTCCCCCCTCCGATCTTCTCCGGCGACAACCTTCTGAATCTATATTTTGTGGTTTTTTGTTTCTCCCCCGCCTCCTCGCGAAACTCCTCGGGGGACTATTTTAATAGTCGGTTTTAGGTCAAGACGAAGCCACGGAGACGAAAACGGACGGCATCGGAGCCACGAGGCCCAAGATGGGGGGTCCCATGCGGCCAAGGAATCTGGCCGCATGGGCCCACCTCTTTTGGCCCTCGGGTCTCCGTTTGTTCGCTTCCTTCGCTCCTACGCTTTCTTACTTCCAAAAAAATGATCCTCGTAAATTTTCAGGTCAATTGGTCGTCGTTTGGGTCCCTGAAACATCAAAATATAGAAAATAGGGTTTTCTGCCAGTGCAGGGTTAATTCCAGAAAAATATGAAAACTGTGAAATCTTCCCAAAATCCTTATAAAACAATGATATAACCCTTATATGATGCAAATATGAGTATTATAATGCAAAGTTCATGTATGCATTTTACATGCATCAGGCATCTACACCACCATGCCTGCCTCCGGAGTGATGCGTGAGTAGTCCACCACGGGACTACAGATCCATATTAGTAGCAAGATGGTTGTCTCTCCTCCTTGTACTCCATTGTTTAGATCTTGTGAGCTGCCTATCATGATCAAGATCATATTATTTGTAACTGCTACATGATTGTGTTTGCATGGATCCGATGAATTGTGGAAGTCATTACTTTTGTTCATCTTTGTGTTATGTTTTATCTATGATCATGCATGCTCTCCGATGCCAGTGGATGCTTTGGCCAAGTGATTATTAGTGTTGTATGAGGGAGTATTTATGCTAGATAGTGGGTTCATGCCTCTCTTTGTATGAGTTCGGTGACAGGAACGGTTAAGGCTAGAGTTGTGCTGTTGCCACTAGGGAGAAAACAGCGGTGTGATTTCCTTGTGTTATTTACATTGCTTACATTATGCACTTTGCTTATTGTAATGATCTGTTCCTTGCAACTTAATACTTTTGGGTGACTTGCTGGATAGTGATCCCGGGGTAGATTATTAGTCATAGATGCAGTTGGATAACGGTCTATGTATTTTGACGTAATGCCCATATTGGATAAACAGTGAATTATATTGTTTTATGATAGCATTGCTATGCGCCCACAATTCTGTCAATTGTCATGCTGTAATTTGTTTACCCATCATGTATACCTTTTGGAGAGACACCTCTAGTGAACTAGGGACCCCGGTCCTATTTTCCTACATTGTTTACAACCGTTTTAATAGCTTTTCATCATCATTTACTTGCTGGTCATATTTCACTCTCTTCATATTTTACACTTGCACATTTAATTCTTTGTGTTTCGCAAGCGGGAGAGATTGACGGCCTCTCGGTTTTCGCTGGGGCAAAGTACTTGTTTGTGATTGTGTGCAGGTCCGTGTCGATCTATAAGTGCCAGAGTAGATTGACACCTCGCTAAGCCTTCTCTAAGTCCTACTAGACCTGACAACCTTGGTTTTGTAATCAAGGGAAAACTGTTGCTTTGCTGCATCATACCTTCCTCTTGGGGTCTCCCAGCGAACGTGTGATCCACGCCATCAAGCCTGTTTTCTGGTGCCGTTGCCGGGGACTTGGAAGCTTCAGCTAGGGGAGTTTCACACATCCTTTCACTTTACTTTGTTATTGTCTTGCCTAGTATATTTTTTGTTAGTCTTGTTTTGCCTTTCGTTTGCTCTAAAAACTAAAAAACACAAAAAATTAAAAATTCCAGCACTAGTCTTTTTATCGTTTGCTTGATATTATGTCTAGTTCTTTACGTATCAATGGTTACTTTCTGTGAGACTAGATCTTATTGGCAAGGTGGGTTCACGGAGGAACAACAAAAATATTATAAGGAATACCGCTTGTCTGAAAAAGGAAAACACTTATGGGCACAAATAAATAAATTGAATAGTCTTGCTGAAAACTTTTGCTCTACTTATGATGAATCCTGGTGCCTTAATGAATCTTTTTGCTGTAGGAGGCATAAACACCTCCCTTTCAAATGTGATTATAATGATAATGAAACATTGGCTTCTTATGCTAAAGGAAACTATGATTTTGATAATCTTGAACAAATTGAAGAATTTGTTGCTTTTATGGGTGCCTATGAAATTACTTCTGTGCTTAAAGATATTGATGATGCTTCTTACAAATCTGAAAATTTTGTTATACTTGGGTATTGCCTTGAGTATTACAATGATAATCCTTATATTACCGAATTTCTTGAGAGAACTTATCCTCCAAAAGAAGAGACTAATGCCTTGCAGGAAATCATGGAAGAAGAAATTGCTGAAACTGGAAGCTCATTGGATGAAAAAGAGGAAGAGAGTGACAAAAAAAGGAGGAAGATATTAGCAACCCATGCCTACCTTCTAATGAGAGTAACTCTTTAACTCTTACATTATTTGATTGCCCTCCATGCTTACCAAAGGAGGATGAATGTTATGTTCCTATGGATTCTCTTGAAATATCCCTTTTTGAGGAAATTGATGCTTGCTACACTTATGACCACGATTCCCCTATTAAACATCACCCAAACTCAAAGAAACCAAAAAGAAACATGTTTAATAATGGGATTGGAAAGGTCATGACTTCTGTTTATTTTGATCATACTATTTTGGAGCTTAATAAAAATTGTGTGTTTGTAGATCATGAAAAGTATGCTTTATTCAATAACTATATTGTTGAGTTTGTTCATGATGCTACTGAAAATTACTATGAGAGAGGAAAATATGGTTGTAAAAATTTTCATGTCACTAAAACATCTCTCTTTACGTTGAAAGTTTTGAAACTGCTCTTGTTCTACATTCCTATGCTTTATACTTTGTTTTTCATGGATTTATTTGTTTACAATATTCCTATGCATAGGAAGTGGGTTAGGCTTAAATGTGTTTGATATTTGCTTCTTGATGCTCTCTTCGTGTTTCAACTCTTATTCTTATGAGAGCATCATTAAAATTATCAAGCCTAGCTAAAAGGCATTGAAGAAAAGCGCTTATGGGAGGAAACTCATTTTATTTTTACCTACTGTTTTATTTGAGTTTTGGGTGATGTTACTTCTGTAGAAACTCCCTTGTATCTTTTTGTTTTGGTTTTTGGTGCCAAGAATAGACTCTAAAGAGAGAAAGACTAATTTGTGAGTTTGCTGTCCAGAAACAGATTTATGTTCTTCACTGTTCGAAAATCTAAAAAATCACAGAACATCATCTGTGGCTGAAAATTTTTGACAGAAAGAATCATAGTTTTGTCTACCTTTCTCTAGTTTTAAGTTTTCTGATTTTAGGTCCATAAGTTCCCCGAAAAAACTCATCTTTACAGTTTGTTCTGTTTTTGACAGATTTTGTCCTTAGTTTTGCATTGCTTCTTTCGCGGGCAAAGTGAAGCTTTTTCAAATCTAGAGCTTTACTTAGACCTTTGTGACAGTAGCTAATGTTTTTAAAAAATAAGTTCATTATATGTACTTTGAAACTGAAGGAAGATATTGTTTTTGTGGACTAACCTCTCTAATGAAGTTGCTATAAGTTTTGCGTGAAGGAAGTTTTCAAGTATCCAAGTGCGAGTTGATGAAGGAAAATCAAGAAGGAATAAAAGCCTAAGCTTGGGGAGCCTCCCCAACCCTCCTCTGAAATATTTAAGAAGTTGCAAGCGTCTAAGCTTGGGGATGCCCAAGGCATCCCCTTCTTCATCAACAATCATCGGTTTCTCTCATGGTACTATATTTTTATTTCTTTACTCATTATGTGTTGTTCTTGGAGCATCAGTTTGTTTGTGTTTAGTTTTCTGGTCCTTGCAATAATTTGGATCCATGCATGCTTGTTTGGGAGAGAGACACGCTCCGCTTTTTCATTATACACTATATTCTTCACTTATATGTGTTCACTGTTTAGCCTTGTTATTTATGCTTTTAGCTCTTGTTTTCAAGCATCTCTTGTTCAGAGCTGTTAGATTTTGTAGTTAGGAAGTTTTGCTCTTGTTGCTTCACCCTTTTTGTTTGTTTCAAATAAGTTGACTGGTGTTTGGTTAAGTGGAAATTATCATGTAGGAAGTGTTTAAAAAGTGCTGCTTAATCTTGTAGACCGTTGTCTTGAATCTTTAATACTTGTCAATTGTTTAGAGATATGAAGTAGATTAATGCTTAAACTTGTGGATCATCTAGTGAATGGATTAGTAAAGAACTACCGTAAGGCTTTAAAATTGTGGTGCTTATCCTGCTTGGTAGTTCTCAAAGTCTAGATATTCTTTTTGCAAAGAGTTGGTTTGACTAACAAGGTAGACAGTGTGAAGTCCAGTGGTTATGCATGATGTATATCTGTAGTCATTCATTGAACCAAGTTGATGTTATGTGTTTTCTTGATATCCTGCTAAGCCCAAAAATTCCGTTCTGAGAGGGAATACTTCTTGTGCATCCAACTCCCTGAGCCAAATATCTTTGCCATTTTTGTCCACCATACCTACCTACATGTGGTATTTCCCTGCCACTCCAAGTAAAATTTCCATGTGCTATCTTTAAAATGTTCAAAATTCTCCTTTTTGTGCCCCTGTTTTTAAGCTCATGAGGAAGCAGTAGGAAGCTAGATATAACCTGTGACAAGCAAGGTCATTTCCCCCCTTTCACCCGGTGTTGATGGTTCACGTCCTCACTTGAATTTACCCGAGAGCGGCTTAAGCAAAATATAAATATAACTCACCATTCTCCTCCGCACAATGAAAATCTGAGAAATCAGCTCAACATTGGTTAGTGGTGAAACAAAGGAGAAAGAGGAACGTACTCGTTACTCTAAAACTAGCCGCTCTCAAAAGTCTAAAAGCCTTGCTTGAAATGTGGGACTAGCTAGTTTCTTTACTGTGAAGTCGTTGACGAAAGCATGCATATCCAAAACTATTTTACTTCTATAAAAAAATCAAAAAAAATAAAAAGCTCTAGCACATGATTAATCCCTGCTTCCCTCTACGAAGGGCATTTCTTTTACTTTTATGTTGAGTCAGTCTTCCTCTTCCTTCTTAACCCCCTCGAGCAATCACTTGGTATCAACTTTGGTTCATGTTTTACTTCATGTTATCTTTGTGTCTAACTGTGAAAACTTTGTATTGACTTTATCTTGAGATAAACAAATTGCAAGTTGAAGCTCTTTGCTGAAAACTTTAATCTTCCTTTGTGTTGGCCAAACTCCTTTGTTGAATTAATATTTCTTTGTGAGATATCAATCATTGTCAAGTGTTATGCTTTTAAATCTCCAAAGTGCTCTTTTCTAGTTAATTCTTTCTTAAATGTTACACCTAGTTAATCATTGTTTGTTTCATTCAATGAACCTTTGTTTTAGATCAATGCATTCAGTTCATATGCTTATCACGATTATATGATCAAGATTGTGATTGGTAGCATGTCACTTCAAAAATTATTTTGTTATCACTTACCTACTCGAGGACGAGCAGGAGTTAAGCTTGGGGATGCTGATACGTCTCCGACGTATCTATAATTTTTTATGTTCCATGCTTGATTATATATCAGTGCCACATGTTTTTATATCATTTTGGCATGATTTATGGAACTAACCTATTAACAAGATGCCCAATGCCAGTTCCTATTTTCTGATGTCTTTTTATTTCAGAAAAGTTGTTCTTGGAAGTTTATCGGATTGCGCTGATAATTTACGGGAATTATTTTCCAATATGAAATGAAGACAGAACCCGAAGGATGCCCGGAGGGGAGGCCCACAGCCTCAGGTGGCACCTGGCCGCGCCCACCCCCCCTGGCCACGCGGGGGTCCCACCTGGAGCTCTTGTCCACCGCCTCGCGTCGCCTATAAATTCAACCCTGACCTAAAAACAGAGGGAGGCCGATCATATTTTCCACAAGACGTTCGAGGCTGCCGCCATCTTCAACCCTAGTTCGGGAGGGTTCTGCAGCTCTTCCTGGCACCCTCTGGAGAGGGGAATCGACACCGGAGGCATCTACACCACCATGCCTGCCTTCGGAGTGATGCGTGAGTAGTCCACCATCTAGCTACGGGTCCATACCAGTAGCTAGATGTTTGTCTCTACTCCTTTTACTCCATTGTTTAGATCTTGTGAGATGCCTATCATGATCAAGATCATATTGTTTGTAACTGCTACATGATTGTGTTTGCATGGATCCGATGAATTGTGGAAGTCATTACTTTTGTTCATCTTTGTGTTATGTTTTATCTATGATCTTGCATGCTCTCCGATGCTAGTGGATGCTTTGGCCAAGTAATTATTAGTGTTGTATGAGGGAGTATTTATGCTAGATAGTGGGTTCATGCCTCTCTTTGTCAGAGTTCGGTGACAGGAACGATTAAGGCTAGAGTTGTGTTGTTGTCACTAGGGAGAAAATAGTGGTGTGATTTCCTTGTGTTATTTACATTGCTTACATTATGCACTTTGCTTATTGCAATGATCTGTTGCTTGCAACTTAATACTTTTGGGTGACATGCTGGATAGCGATCCTGGGGTGGATTATTAGTCATAGATGCAGTTGGATAACGGTCTATGTATTTTGACGTAATGCCCATATTAGATGAAACGGTGAACTAGATTGTTTTATGATAGCATTGCTATGCGCCCACAATTCTGTCAATTGCCATGCTGTAATTTGTTTACCCATCATGTATACCTTTTGGAGAGACACCACTAGTGAACTGTGGACCCCGGTCCTATTTTCCTACATTGCTTACAACCGTTTTAATAGCTTTTCATTATCATTTACTTGCTGGTCATATTTCACTCTCTTCATATTTTACACTTGCACATTTAATTCTTTGTGTTTGGCAAGCCTGAGAGATTGACAACCTCTCTGTTTTCGCTGGGTCAAAGTACTTGTTTGTGATTGTGCAGGTCCACGTCAATTGTCGTAAACAGGGCCATTGACACCTTGCTAACCTTCTCCAAGTCCTACGGGTTCGATAACCTTGGTTTTGTAATAAAGGGAAACTGCTGCTTTGCTACATCATACCTTACTCTTGGGGTTCCCCAGCGAACGTGTGATCCACGTCATCAGTTACTTCATGCACTGCTTCGTTTTAGTTCATCGTCCATTGCTAACAAACGTCAACCTTGATGACAATGTACCCAAGGTCGAGCAAGATGTCCCCGATGTTCCTCCTGGGTTTGAGCCACTGGTGCCTGATACCCACAAGTATAGGGGATTGCTAAAATCTTCGTTGGGAAGTATTACCCAAATTTATAGTTCAACTCGATGGGAACACAAGAATACAAATAAGACTTTAGCAATTGAGGCATCACTCTCAATCACACCTGTATATCAATAAACTTGCAGCAGTAATAGTGATGGCAGCAGAATGATTCAAGCAAACAAAATGAAACAGCAGTAGTAAACAAGGGTTTCCTAGTTTTCACCGGAAAAGTGAAAGTGTAACTCAGAGATTTAAAACGTAGGCATGAGGTGACAGCGGGGTGTTGCATGAATAAGATTTACCATATAATAAGATTCATATAGCAATGGGACTTATCTCTAACTCCGATATATGTAGGTATGTGTTCCATAATTAGTTGTGCGCACTAACCAAGAGAATTTGCACAACATCTATTGTCCTACCTGCCCATTTCACCGGGGCCAACTTGGAACTACAGGTAATTAAGGTCTACCCTTTCGAATAGCCCGGAACAACGCATTAACACTTCATGAACACATAGAATCCTCAAACTAAAACATCTCCCCCTTGTTTTCCCTATATGTCACATTTAGGGTTCGCAGGTTCAACATAATAGCAGGTGATACACTTTGCAGATAAATACCAAACTCAATTATATGATGGGGCAAAATAAGTTCAGTACTGAAATCATGCCACTCGGGCCCTAGTAGCAAGCATTAAACATAGCATAAGTGCATCAACACAATACAAAAATATCCTCAAGATAAACCCCTAAGATCTCGGACAACGGGTATCATTACATGATCAATCTCATCCAATCCCCATCCACCTCATGTTCCTACAGCGGACTACTCACACATGGTGATGGTGAGGGAGCTCATGGTCGATGGAGATGAAGGCGGTGAAGATGGCGGTGAAGACGGCCTCTGGATCCCTCCTCCGGGGGAGAAATCCTGGATCAATTTGACTCTGAAAACAAAGATTGTGGTGGCGGCGGCGCTCTGTTTCGTGAATCGACCTCTCCTCCTAGGTCAGCCACTTTTTTCCTATATATGAGGGGGTACGTGAAAGCCGAAGGAGAGGCGGTGCCCGAGGCACCAGATAGGTGGGGCCACGCAGCCAAGGAATCTGGCCGCGTGGGCCCCCTCTTTTGGCCCTCGGACGCTTCCTCGTGTCCATCTTTTGCACAATGCCCTTCTTTTCCATAAAAATTGACGTGGTATTTTTCTCCAATTTAATTTTCTGAAAAAACAACCAGAAAAGAGACTTTGCTAAAAACAGCGTCAGATTCAGCAGTTTTATTCAAATATGGGAGTATTCCGGAGCAAATTATGAAGCAAAGTGCTTGGAAAAGTAGATGCATTTTAGGTGCATCAGCTCCCCCAAGCTTAGCTCGTTGTTTTTTCCTCGAACAACTCAAACGTAGTGCAGAAGCGATGAAAAGACTTTGACAAGAACTTTGCATTGCATATGTAACTCCGTTTAATACCAACAAGTATTCACAACATGACTTCCATAACAAATAACAAAATGCTAGCAAAGGTGCATCTAACCAGTGTTAAAGCGTTTATATTTGCTGCAAGAGAAATAACATGAAGTGTCAACACTTGGATGAGTTTTGCCCAACTGTAAAAATAAACAAAGGTTCTTGCATTGCTTTTGATTGAATCATGTCAAGATTTTTGAGATCTTTTGATTCTTTCTTTTATTAACTAGTGAACTCATTGTGCTTACAACCTTGCCCTCAGTTTTATCAATCCATTTGATGTTCCCTATTATAACTCATATGCTTGACCAACTAATGGTTGAGAGCCTCATGCCCCGTGAATACGAGTACCTACACCACGGTGTTACTCAATTTGGGCTACCAAGCAAGTTCAAGTTAAATCATTGTAAAAATAGCGTCATAAAGAGGATCAACTGGGGTACCTCTTGTCCCAGGACATGGAACAAGCCCATGTCAAAATGACAAGACAAACAAACATAATGAACAATCTCAACACCCTTTTTATTTACTATTGATATAGCTTTTTATTATGAGGTGCATCACTGAAGGTTCACAATAGCATGTAAGTAAATTTCCACCATGAATGATGCATGGCTTAGATTAGCGGCCCAGGTGTCTCTCTAGCCATTTATACAAACTACTTAGACTTACTTAGCTTCCACACTTATTTGGCACCATGATAAGCATCCATAAACACAAGTGCATGATATCAACTAAATGTAATTTAGTGCAATGTTGAAAGCTTTCTATGTGTCAGCACATATAAGTTAACTCCCAACCCCTAAGCTTGTCAAGCATATGACTTCATGTTTAACATTTGGAAACCTCTTTTACTTCCTCTTGGGTTGGCAAGTTTAGCAAGCACAATTACTCAATCCACAGCCAAGTGTTGTCACTAAATAATATCTCACTTGCATCCTCATATAACATACTAGAACACGGAGAAGATAAACATTTGCTACCACTTCCCTAGATGTTAAAGAAACTATGATGTGCGCACTTGCTGTTATTACAAAGTCCACATAAGCACGGCAAAGGTGTCATACCTTTCATCCATTTCATGCACATCAACTCATCATCGTTGTTCTCCTCTCCCAACTTGAACTGCGCAATAAAACTCAAGTCTGCCAGAAAAATGTTACTGCATATAGTACTGTTTTTACCCTACCTAAACAACTCATAAAAATCTCATAATTTACAGGCGTGTAGGTTATGAAAAGTTTCAGTAGTGGTTAAAATCTCAGCTCATTTGGGGTTACAGAATAAAAATGAAAAATAAAACAGTGAGAACATTTCAGAAATCCTGCACCATTGTTTTTGCATTTGGTTCAAGAAAACGAAAATATTGTTGTTCTTTTTTATTTTACGATGCATAAAGTAAATGATCAGAAGTAAATAAGCAAAAGAAACAAATAAAATCTTTTTTGTGTTTTTGTGATTTTCAGAACAAGAAACTAAAACATAACAAGATAAAAGTGATATAAAACAACAAAATGAAAGGGAGAGAAGTACTCCCCCAAGCTTGCGATCAAGCTAGTATGCCGGAGGGTAACCGTACCCACCACTTCCATCTCCAGGGAAGTACCTATAATGGTAGCCTTGCATTCCTGGATTTTGGGGCTCCTCTTGAGGTTGCACTTCTTCCACTATCCACTTCCCGGTAGTCCTGTCAAAAAGGTCAGCACGAGGGAGCCTAATGGACACATTTTGTCCATTAGAACTCTTATAGCTATACATATAATGATCCCCATGCCTTTCACTCATTTCCATGTGAGAAGTCAAAGTAAAATCAAGTAAATTAGACTCTCTCACAAGCCTACCAATGTCATCATCAAAACCCCTCTCTTCCTTAATATGCTCATATACTAAAGTAGCAATGGCACCAGCATAAATAGGAGTGTAATCAGTATTATTCCTATCACAGCCAAGTGTAAAGTCCTAGCAAGAATTACTCCCAAGTTATACTCACACAATGTTCCCTCTTTTGCACATTTAAGTAAATAAACCATTGGTCCAGTGCAAGCAGAAGTGTTATCTCTAGCAAGAAATCCTCTTGCAAGGAACAAAGCAAAGTATCTCAAACCGGGGTGCTTTATGTGAGTGAATTTACCCCTATTAAGTCTCTCAGGAACATTCATAGAAATACTACGCCAGAAAGCAACAAGTTCTTGATTAGAATCAGCACGGGTTTCATCCCAACTACCCGTGTTCTCTACGCGAATAGCTTTGCAGAATTCATCTAATGACATAACAAGGCGTTGCCCTCTCATAGTAAATTTTATGACAAAGGTGGGAGGCGGTGGCTTACTCTTCTTACTGAGTTTGTAGTTGTCGGGGCCCTCGAACCGGAATGTAGAGAGGAATTCTCGCGAAAGTTCCTCGTATGTATCCCGTGGATTTTGGGAGAACTCAAGTAGTCCAGTTGCAGCGGCGAAGGCGTTGAAGTCCTCCCTTATCCCCCAATGATCAAGAACCACAGGGTCTTGCCATTTGGTTCCATGAATCCGCAACCTCTCTCCCGCATACACCGCACTATCTTCCCATAGGTGGTTATCATCATAATTATCTGAGACTCTTGATGCTCTTCTCTTAGGTCTTGAAGTCATTCCTAACAACCCTTTCCCCTTGTTCATCATGGTACCTTGCTGTGCAAAAATAATACCCAACAAAAATTAAGATGCAACACTCTAAAACAACATTGAGCCCTCCATAACTAGTCCCCACATCAATATCATGCATCAATATCAACTAGAGAACTTAAATCAATGGACTTCTCAAGCATTTTAGGTGACACCTAGTGCAGCAAAATACTTCATATATAAAGCATAAGAACAAAAAGTAATTGGATGGGTGGAGGAGTCACATACCAAGGAGTAATCCCACCAAACAGATTTGAAAAATCTGCCCTAAACTTGGAGATCGAAGGATACCAGGAAGAACGAGCACGGGAAAATTTTGGGAAAATACCTGGAGGTGGTTTTCTGTCGAGGGGAAGGAGATGAGCACTTGCTCCCCACCTAACTCCCCCTGGGGGCCAAGTTAGTGGGTCCCACGCGGCCAAGGAATCTGGCCGCGTGGGACACTCTCTTTTGGTCCCTGGTGGCCTCCTGGTGTCCCACTTTTGGCTGTTGGTCCCTCTGGTAAAATAACTTACCCCCAAATTTTTCTGGAATTTTTCGAGAAAATTTTCTGAAGAGAATTTTTCAAACTTCATATTCTGGAATTTTCTGAACTCTGAAATAATTATATCTATGCATATACTCTAAAATTTTAAGATAAACAAAATTTAAATGCAACACAATTTTTATGGGAATCAAGTTTTCATCATTTCCACATTAGTAATGAGGTTGATCAGGTCTCATTAATAATATGTAAAATATATAATACATGATTCTTATTTTATATATAAAGAAGAAATTCAAGTTACCTCATATTTGATCGGAATAGTTCCAATCATCAAGGTAGCATATTTTGGTTCAGGAGGTGGTAGTGCAAATTCAAAGCTTCCAACTATAAGAGTATTTCTTTGAATAGAATTCATACTCTTATTTATCATTGTGACAGGATTCTTCTTGGGAAAATAAATAGTACGCTCATTTCCTTTGACATTAAATGTCACTTTGCTCTCAGTGCAATTTATCACAGCTCCTGCAGTGTTTAAAAAGGTCTTCCAAGAATAATAGAAAGATTATCATCCTCAGGCATTTCTTATATGACAAAGTATGTAGGTATTAAAACATTAGCAATAGAGATGGGAACATCCTCACATATACCTATGGGCACAGCAGTTGATTTGTCAGCCATTTGCAATGAAACTTCGGTTGGAACCAATTTGTTTAGGTTAAGTTTCTTATACAAAGAAAAAGGCATTACACTAACACCAGCTCCTAAATCACATAAGGCATATTTCACATAAGATTCTTTAATATGACAAGGAATAGTTGGAATACCGGGATCTCCACGCTTTTCAGGCATTTTCCCTTTAAATGAATAATTAGCAAGCATAGAAGTAATTTCTTCATTAGGTATCTTCCTTTTATTGGTGATGATATCTTCCATATATTTTGAATATGGAGGAATTTTAATTGCATCAACAAGAGGAATTTGTAGATATAAGGTTTTAATTAATTCAAGAAACTTCTCAAATCTAGCATCATCCAAGGATTTCATTACCTCTTGGGGATATGGTATGGGTCTTTGCACCCATGGATCCCTCTCTTTACCTTTTTGTTGATTTGGATGCTTCTTCTTTTTATTCTTCTCAATAGATGGCTGAGGGTCTTCTTTTTCAGGAGGTTCAGGTTCTTCAATCTTTTCAACTTCATGTTGCTCTTCTTCAGGTGGAGATGATTCCTCTTCTTCATTATCATCATCTTCAGTCTCAGCATCAGAAATAGAAATATCCTTGTCTTGTTCTTGAGAATTGACATTATATTTGTTTTCATTGGGAGATTTTCCTGTAGAAGATTTCTTCTTGAGAGCCTCTTGCTCTTTCCTCTTGGGATGGTCTTCAGGATAGTCAGGATCCTGAGTACTTGCACCACCTCTAGTATTAACTCCACAAACCTGTTTCTTCTCAGTGAGATTTGCATACAATTGATTTTGAAGAGAAACCATTTGTTCAACTTGACTATTCATCATCTCACAATGTTTATAATTCTTTTAACCTCTCCCACACTAGCATTTAAATGTTCCCGAAGAAATTTAATCTTATGAGAGTTTTCCATAATTTTCAATCTAATATCATGCTCTTCAGGATTATTATGATAAGCAAAATCATTAACATAAGATACTTCAACAAGAGGTGTTACCTTTTCATTACCTTCCATAGAGCTTACAGCATTAACTTGAATAGGGAAGCAAGGTTGATCAGAAGGAAGTTTAACACCCAATTCAGATAATTGCTTGAGATGAGAGGTTTTAATTCCCTTCTCTTTCATATCCTTGGAAGCTCCTTTCATTCCTTCTTCATTTAATTCAAGAATGCCTCCTTTCTTCTCCGGGAATATCTCTCTTCCATCAAACTCTTCAATATTCCAATCTTCATAATTTCTGGAGATAGTTTCCAATAACTCAGTAGCTTCATCAACGGTCCTTTCCCTGAAAACATTACCTGCAATACTATCAAGATAGCTTCTAGTATTTTCAGTTAGTCCATTGTAAAATATATCAAGAATTTCATTACTCTTGAAGCCATGGGTAGGACATTTCCTAACCATCTTTCTGTACCTCCCCCAAGCTTGGGGTAAATCCTCCTTCTCTTTCTATGAAAATTTGCTAATCTCAATGTTGCGATTAAAACGCGTCACACGAACACGTCCTCGTGTACCCGCGGTGCCGGGGGAGATACTCCGCAACTCGCCCCGCGGGAGACTGACCTGCAGCGCGATACGCAAGACAGCAATCCGGTTCTTTTAGAACCAGACGCCCCAGCCCCTCGGGAGGGACCCCGTCGGAGGAAGCCGGCGACGATTGGCTGAGTTAAGCCGGATTAGACCGCTCTCAACTCGATTGTCGATATTCGTCGAACTCTCGCGAAGTCACCGAACAACGGAAGCAGGAACAAGGGTTTGAGGGTAAAAAGTAGGGTTTGGTATTGATTGTCGATTGTTTGCTTAGTTTCAATCGGCCGTCACCTCCTACATATATATAGCAAGGCGGCTGGACTTTCCGTACAAGCAATTGTACTTCTACACGGATTACAACTCATGAACTAGGTCGGTTTCTACTTCTAAATTAGGTAAGACTACCGGCCGGATTTATGCTGGACATCTCCGGTTCCTTTTGGAAAGCCACCTTTTTCTTCCTGCTTGAACCCAAACTCCTTCTAGCGCCACCAACCTTTGCTTTGGGCTTTGGCAAGTGTTAAACCTCCTCGCGTCCGGCTTCTCCGATGCGGCTTCTGGAATCTTCAGGAATCTTTGAGTCTAACCTACACCGGGTCCCGAGTAAGCCGTGTTCTGCCTGCCGAATTAACTCCTGCCGGGTCGTCATCCCAAGTCCTCTCCGAGTCGTCCATCTTTCGAGTGAGCTTGAACCTGTGACCCGGTTTCTGACCAAAACCGGGTTAACTCCCGTCGGGTTAACTTCTGCCTGGTCTTCCTTTTCTTGAGTGAGCTTGAACCTAGGACCTGCCAAAAACGGGTGCTAACACATGCCCCCCTATTTTCTAGTAAAGCTTGCGTACTAGAAAATATCCGATGTAGAAGATTTGTCTAAGGGCGATGCTTAAGCTCATCGGCCATATGTGTGGCTTATGCAGTTTGAAACACGCTTGGGTGGAATTTCTTCAAGTACTTCCCATTGATAGCTCAGGGCAACATGTCACCCTCCAACATTTCCACCAGATATGAGTTGCTGGGTACAATCCTTACGACTCGCAGTGGCCCTTCCCAACTCGGTGACCATTTGCCGAATTTTCGGCTCCTTGATCCGATCGGCAATATAACTTTCCAGACTAAGTCGCCGATTTGAAAATCCTTAAGCCGGACTCTCTTGTTATAAGCTTTTGCTACCCGCAACTTCTCCTTCTCAATGTCCTTCAAAGCCTTCATATGTTTGTCGGCTACCTCGTCTATGTTATCCATCATCAAATTATGATAATCCTCAGCCGACAAATCGTTTTGCTTAGCGAACCTCAAAGCAGACAGATTTACTTCTACCGGTAAAACGGCTTCTTGCCCATAAACTAACTCGAAAGGAGTTACCTTGGTTGCACCATGCCTCGAGATCCGGTGAGTCCACAATGCCTCGGATAGTACCTCATGCCACCTTCTCGGGTAATCTTGTACTTTCTTCTTAATCAACTTGATCAGAATTTTGTTGCTTGATTCGGCTTGTCCATTGGCTTGAGCGTAATACGGAGATGAGCTGAGCATCTTGATCCCGAGTGATTCGGCAAACTGTTTCACCTCTTTGGCCATGAAGGAGGTTCCTTGATCTGTAGTGAGAGTCTGCGGGATGCCGAATCTGTGGATAATATGCTCTGTGATAAATTGAATTACCTCTTTGTGGGTCATATTCCGGAGGGGTACTGCTTCAGACCACTTGGTGAAATAATCAGTAGCAACCAGCACGAACCGATGCCCTTTGGATGAAGCCGGGTTAATCATACCAATGAAATCCAGTGCCCATCCTCGAAAAGGCCACGGCTTTACTACCGGATTAAGAAGTGAAGCCGGTACTAACTGAATATCTCCGAATTTCTGGCACGCTTCGCACCCTTTGTAGTATCGGAAGCAGTCATTAATCATCGTCGGCCAATAGAACCCGGCTCGTCTAAGCATCCACTTCATCTTGTGAGCCGAGTGATGTGCCCCACATAATCCAGCATGAACTTCTCCCATGGCAACCCGGGATTGATCTTCATCCAAGCACTTAAGAAGAAGACCATCAGTTGTTCGGCGATATAACTCGTCATCTATCAAGATATACTTAAAAGCAAGCCGCCGAACAGCCCTATCTGTTTCTGACTTTGGTTCTTCAGATATTCAAGCTAGCCGGGGTTCCACGAGATTCCTCCGGAGCTGAATTAGATAACCCGGCTTTCCGTCCATCATCCGAGTTAGACGACTCGGTCTATCCTCCAGCTTCCGAGTCATTGACGACAGCTTGCATCGGCTTTTCTGCTGTGAAAAATACTCCTCTACTGACATGATAACCCGATGCCTGCCATGCCAACTCGTTGGCGAGCCAATTGTCCTGCCTGGAAACATGAGATATAGAAAAATAATCCAAAGTTGATATGATATCCAGGCACCTATCGAGATATGTGTTGAGTGATCCACTATTGCATTGGAAGATCTTGGCCACTTGCTGGACGATAAGCAGTGAATCGCCATATGCCTCGACATGAGTTACCCCTGCATCTCTTAAGATTTCCAAGCCGAATAGAAGAGCTTCGTATTCGGCTTCATTGTTAGTGCAAAAGTAATTGAGACGACAAGAGGCTTCAAAGATAGTACCGTGGGGCGTAATATACACAATGCCGACCCCTTGTCCACTACTGCAAACTGAGCCGTCAAAATAAAGTTTCCACGGTACAGCCGACACAACATGTAAGTCATCTTCTTGCTCTAAGTCAATCTGATGTTCAACAATGAAATTGGCTACAATCTGGCCTTTCATAGATTTGAGAGATTCATAAGCCAAATCGTACTCGATTAACCCATACGCCCATTTGCCGATTCGTCCACTGAGAATCGGCCTATGTATCATGTGTTTGATGACATCGGTTTGGCTAAAAACTTTGCACTCACTAGATAAGAGATAATGGCGCAATTTGGTGCAAGCAAAATAAAGAGACAAGCACAACCTTTCCACAAAGCTGTACCTTGACTCGGCATCCAGCAGTTGCCGGCTTAGGTATGCGATAGCGTACTCCTGTCCTTCGGCTTCTTGAGTCAGAGCTGCTCCAATCACCTTTTCCTGGGCTGCAATGTAAAGCCGGAACGGTAGGCCACGACTCGGTTTCCTCAGAACCGGAGGTTTAGACAAGCAAGCTTTTATTCTATCAAAGGCCTCTTGCTGCTTTGCCCCCAGGTGAACTCGTCATCATTCTTGAGCCGAAGTATCTGTGTGAACGCATCAACTTTTCCAGACAAGTTAGTAATAAATCTCCTCAAATAATTTACCTTGCCTAGGAATTTCTGCATGTCCTTTTTACAACTCGGCGCCTGTACTTTCTGGATAGCTTCAATTTTCACCGGATCAATTTCTATGCCGGATTCATGTATGATAAAACCAAGAAACCTCCCAGCCGACACGCCAAAAGCACACTTCAATGGATTCATCTTGAGCCCATACTTCCTCATCCTTTCAAACGCGAGTCGTAAGTTGGCCAAATGATTTAACTCGCCGTCCGATTTAACAACCACGACATCAATGTATACTTCCAGTATGACTCCAAGAAGATCATGAAATATCAAGTTCATCGCTCTCTAATACGTGGCTCCGGCATTCTTCAATCCAAAAGTCATTACCATCCACTCGAATAAACCAACGAACCCGGGGCAGCGAAACGCTATCTTGGCCGAGTCTTCTTCGGCCATGAATATCTGATTGTACCCCGCGTTCCCATCCAGAAAGCTGATGACTCGGTCTCCCGAGGCGTCATTGATAAGCATGTCGGCTATTGGCATAGGATGTTCATCTTTGGGCGTAGCTCGGTTTAAAATCTCGGAAATCTATGCATGCTCTGATCTTACCGGATCCTTTCTTCTCGACCGGTACAATGTTGGAAATCCATTCGGCATACTTGCAAGGCCGAATAAAATTGGCTTTTAGAAGCCGGCCAATCTCTTCTTTGATTCGGTCATACATTGCTGGGTTGAATTTACGAGCCGGTTGCTTATATGGTCTGAAACCGGCTTTTATCGGTAACCAATGCTCGACGAGCTCTCGGCTTAACCCGAGCATCTCGTGGTACTCCCATGCGAAGCAATCCACGTCCTTCACCAACGTGATTAACTCGGATTTATAATCGGCTTCTAAATTCTGGCTTATGAATGTCGGCCTGGGAACAGTGCCATCCCCGATATCCACCTCTTTGAGCGGGTCGGCCGACGTAAAACCTTGCCCCAACTTGTCCATGTCGTCTGGTTCTTCAATTGCTTCATACATATCGTTCCTCTCTGCCCGATACTTGTCCAGACGCTTCTGCAGCCACTCATTGTTGTTGGAATCCATTTATTTGAGCCGCAGCTTGCTTTCAACCGGCTTTAATGATACTGGCACGAATCCGTCCCTGGTAGCACTCAGGAAATCAAACCCGGATAAATCACGCCCCGAGAGACATGTAGCATTTGAGTGCTGCCAATCAACAATGGACTCGGCTAAAGCAATACATGCCGAGTTATCAGCATGAACGACTTCAATCTGGTCATTGATCCATTGTACAAGCTGCTGGTGCATGGTAGATGGCACACACTGATTCGCATGGAGCCAATCTCATCCGAGTAACACGTTGTAATTCCCTTCTACCTCGACAACGAAGAACGCAGTAGCCAAAGTCTTGCTTCCCACTGTGAGCTCCAGACTAATAACTCCTTTGGCTTCTACTCCTTATCCTCCTTCGAACCCGTTGAATACCATGTTCATCTTCATGAGATCATCATCATCCAATTGCAATTTCTTGAAGACAGAATACGGCATTAGGTTTACCACAGCTCCTCCGTCAACCATCATCCTGGTAACCGGCTTCCCGTTGATATGCTCTCTGATGTATATAGGGTTTAAGGTGCTTAACCGGTCCCTCTGGTTTCTCGAAGATAGCATTCTTGGGTCCGAAGTTAATCTGCGCTACCTCGGCTTCTTCTTCTATAGCACGAAATTCAGCAGGCAAATAATATACCATGTTAATATCCATACCTACCCGAGTTGGCGTGCTCTCGTAGTCCAGTAGCTCTTCATCTGGTGGATTCTCCGAGTCATCCATCGCCAACTCCGAGTCTCCTGCTGGTTCCTCGCCCATTGAATCATCTGCCGAGTCTCCATTGGCTGACTCGGTATCCGACTCATCTGATGTCGGCTTGTCCTTTGCTCCCAAATCTGCTGCTTCCACTTCATCCGCCCATGATGAATAAGTGATGGCCGGTACAGAAACCGGCCCTGTTTCGCTGTTTGCAGCAGAACTAGGTGCAATTATCAAAGGAATCGTCGGAGGATTCGGCTTCGGTATCCACACTTGAGCCGACACCATCGGTCTCTCAGCGTTGAACTTAGCATCTCTGGCCTGCTCGGCTTCCTTTTCTACCTTCTCCCGGTTCCTTGCCCTTTGCAATTTCCGCTTCTGTGTCTTCGTTATACCTGGCGGACACCACTTTGGCTAGGTGTATTTTGGATCCCGGGGTCTAGCTACCTCGGTTCGGCTGGATCCAGCTTCATGATCACTGGATATTGATTTAGGCATGATAGCAAGTATCGGCTTATCATCTGCCGGCTTTTAACCGGGTCCTTCAGCTTTAACACATGCGTCCCAATGGCCAATGAATCGTCCGAGACCACCCTCTTCTCTATGTCGGCTGCCTTGGCTCCTTGCTCCTTGACTCACCAATACGAGGAATCACCAGGATAGACGAGTAGGCTTTGCAAAGTTTGCCAGGTTACTTGACGCTTGAATTCCCCAACCGATTCTTGATGCCGGTAGCTTCTCTCAGTAGATGGTGACCTCGGTCGCTTCCCTTGTTGCCGAGTTACCTTAGACCCGACCTGACGCACATATTTGTTCAGCAACATATCAAAAGTCGGCTTGATCTTCTTTGGCTTGTACTCAACTTGATTCGTCTTCCATTTGCCGACTTTCGGGTTCTTGGCTTCATGAACCGAGGTTGCCCCCCGAGTCCCGGATTCCGGATTCTCTTGTTGGTGGTTGCTGCCCCCGAGTGTGGAGTTTTTGACGGTGATCTTGATAACCTCCTTTCCATCGGTTTGTCGGGTAAATGTGATATCTCACCTTGCTTCCTTGACACCGGCTTCTTTCCTGGGCTCACCAATAACCACGTTAGATTTGTTAGCGCCTTCGGCCGCTTCTGGCCGAAGAAGAACTTTCTTTCCCTCGAGATCTAGCACGTTCATTGGGAACGGCTGTGTGTCAATGGCCATGCCAGCAAAGCTTAATCGTCCATCATTAAGGGCCGATTGAATCTGTCGACGAAAGACATTGCAATCATTATTAGCATGAGAGAAAGAATTGTGATACTTGCAATGAGCACGTTGCGTTAACTCATCAGGTGACGGTATGACGTGATTGACTCGGATCACTTTATCCTTTAACAAGGCATCAAATATTCTATCGCATTTGCCTATGTCGAAGCTACGCTTTACCTCATCATCCCGGTTTTTACGAACCGGCTTTAGGTCATCACACATAAAGGGTTTGGCCTTACTCGGCCAAACAAACTCGGCTACGTAGACATCGGTTTCATCACCGGAATCGGCATCATATTCGATAGTGTTAAGCCGACCCCTGCTCATCCGATGCGAGTCTTTGGACTCGTTAACTCGGCTTTCATGAGCCAGAGCTCTCTCCTGAACCTGCCCGACAGAGGAGAACTCGTGTCCTTCTAGCTTTTCTTTGAGATACGTCCTTAACCCGTTAAAAACTAAGTCGGCCATATCTCTCTCAGTTATCACCAAGCTATAACATCGATTTCTGGTGTTTCTAAATCTCTTGATATAATCGGATACCGATTCATCATGCTTTTGCCTAACCGACGTAAGATGGGACAATTTTAACTCGATCTCTCCGGCATAGAAGTGCTCATGAAACTTTTGCTCCAAATGAAACCAAGTGTGTATAGAATTAGGAGCTAAAGCCGAAAACCAAGAAAATGCAACCCCGGTTAGCGACAAAGAGAACAGGCGAACTTTGATATGATCATGATTAGCCTCGCCTAATTGAGCCAAATATTGACTAATATGTTCCCATGTTGATTTGTTATCCACCCCATTAAACTTAGAAAACTCGGGAACTCTATAGCCAGGTGGGTAAGGTTGTAAATCAAAATACTCGGGATAGGGTTTAGTGTAGGTTCTAGGTCTCAGCCCAACACCGAGCTTGTCATATGCTATCTGATCCAATTTCCTATTGAATTCTACCACTAAATCATCCATATTGGCCGATTGACTCGGACCAGGAGCAGGATTGGTCATAGGGCCGGATTGCATCCAAGGAGCCGAATTTGGATTCGGCATTGACTCACGACCCGGAAATTGCACCGCTGGTCCTGTCTGACCTGCCGGGTAGGGTGAACTTTGGATCGGAGTCGGACAAGGTAATGCACCAACAATCCGGTTTTCCCTGTTCGGGCTCATCGGTTGTGTGTCCGATGCTTGGGCTTGGATGGTGTTTTTCTTAGCCTTATCATGTTCCAACACAGCATGATAAACAGTATTCGTACCTTGTGAAACATGAAACTGGATCTCGGCTACTTGCTCAGGAGAAAATATAATGTTACTTACAGCGGGTATGTCGGTGTTGATGTTCAAAGGTGCATATGCCGGTTCCTTGATCGGTGTGGTTACACCTTGCCGATCTAACTTGAAGCTGGCCAAGTACAACTCTTCGTCTTCCTGTTCCCGCTTGAGTCGCAGCGCCTCAAACTCCTCGCTTCTCTTCTTCTTCCACTCATCCAGACCTTGGCGTTGTGCCTCTGACAAGTCCTTAAGAGTGGGCTTGATGATGTTGTCAGTGGTGATGCCGGATAGATCTGTAACCTTAGAACCGGCCATTGCTGTCCGATTTAGGTTTAGAGATGTCCCCAGCGGAGTCGCCAAAAAGTGTGTTGCGATTAAAACGCGTCACACGAACACGTCCTCGTGTACCCGCGGTGCCGGGGGAGATACTCCGCAACTCGCCCCGCGGGAGACCGACCTGCAGCGCGATACGCAAGACAGCAAGCCGATTCTTTTAGAACAAGACGCCCCAGCCCCTCGGGATGGACCTCGTCGGAGGAAGCCAGCAAAAATTGGCTGATTTAAGCCGGATTAGACCGTTCTCAACTCGATTGTCGATATTCGTCGAACTCTCGCGAAGTCACCGAACAACGGAAGCAGGAACAAGGGTTTGAGGGTAAAAAGTAGGGTTTGGTATTGATTGTCGATTGTTTGCTTAGCTTCAATCGGCCGTCACCTCCTACATATATATAGTGAGGCGGCTGGACTTTCTGTACAAGCAATTGTACTTCTACACGGATTGCAACTCATGAACTAGGTCGGTTTCTACTTCTAAATTAGGTAAGACTCCCGACCGGATTCATGCTGGACATCTCCGGTTCCTTTTGGAAAGCCACCTTTTTCTTCCGGGTTGAACCCAAACTCGTTCTGGCGCCACCAACCTTTGCTTTGGGCTTTGGTAAGTGTTAAACCTCCTCACGTCCGGCTTCTCCGATGCGGCTTATGGAATCTTCAGGAATCTTCGAGTCTAACCTGCACCGGGTCCCGAGTAAGCCGGGTTCTGCATGTCGAATTAACTCCTGCCGGGTCGTCATCCCAAGTCCTCTCCGAGTCATCCATCTTTTCGAGTGAGCTTGAACCTGTGACCCGGTTTCTGACCAAAACCAGCTTAACTCCCGCCGGGTTAACTTCTGCCGGGTCTTCCTTTTCTTGAGTGAGCTCGAACCCGGGACCTGCCAAAAACGGGTGCTAACACTCAATAATTAAACCGTGGACCTTGTCAGCAGGGAAATATTTTTTATAGAATACCTGCAAGCATTCCTCTTTGCTAGTAATAGATCCAGGTTCTAGATGATTAATTATACAAAATTTTAGCATTTCCTCCCAAGGTAAAAGGAAACAACTTTAAGAAATAATAACGTTGGTGGATTTCATCTTTACCAAATAACATAGACAAATCATGCAAAGCAGCAATGTGTTCAAAAGGAAATTCATTATTTCTACCATAAAACTTAGACTTCTCAGCTTTTTAAATTATTTCAGGATCAACACTGAACTCATAATCTTTGTGTTTAATTTTAATAGCTGGAGCATTCGTTTTCTTAGTAACAGGGAAATAATCATCAAGAGGAGAATTTGCATAACTATCAAGTTTTTCCAATTTATCAAAATTTGAATCCATAAAAGCCATAGTAAATGCATCTTCTTCCTCAGAAGTTTCATGCTCATCATCAGAATATTCATTATCTTCTAACTCAGACTCCACATTTTCAATAATAGAAGATTCAGGTAATTCAGGCAATTCAGGTGTTTCAGTTATCTCAGATGTTTCAGCTGTCACTTTTTTGTCTATGCTACCACATATTAAATCATTTTCAGTACTAGTAGACATTCTAGACAATGGTGAACTAGATAAAGCCTTTCCTTTTTTCTTAGTAACAATAGCAGAAGCAACATCAGGTGAAAAGTTTTGCCACCTTGGCAAATCAGTACCTCTATGAGTAGTTGAAGGCCTTACTCCCTTCAGAGTATTCTTTTCCTTTCCCATAGTTGGGAACAAGCAAGTGCAGCAAATAAATGATAACAAGTTGTCTTACCAATAAAGCTAGGTTCCCTGGCAACGGCGCGAGAAAACGTCTTGATACCCACAAGTATAGGGGATTGCTGAAATCTTCGTTGGGAAGTATTACCCAAATTTATAGTTCAACTCGATGGGAACACAAGAATACCAATAAGACTTTAGCAATTGAGGCGTCACTATCAATCACACATGTATATCAATAAACTTGCAGCAGTAATAGTGATGGCAGCAGAATGATTCAAGCAAACAAAATGAAACAGCAGTAGTAAACAAAGGGTTTCCCAGTTTTCATCGGAAAAGTGAAAGTGTAACTCAGAGATTTAAAACGTAGGCATGAGGTGACAGCGGGGTGTTGCATGAATAAGATTGACCATATAATAAGATTCATATAGCAATGGGACTTATCTCTAACTCTGATATATGTAGGTATGTGTTCCATAATTAGTTGTGCGCACTAACCAAGATAATTTGCACAACATCTATTGTCCTACATGCCCATTTCACCGGGGCCAACTTGGAACTACAGGTAATTAAGGTCTACCCTTTCGAATAGCCCGGAACAACGCATTAACACTTCATGAACACGTAGAATCCTCAAACTAAAACATCTCCCCCTTGTTTTCCCTATATGTCACATTTAGGGTTCGCAGGTTCAACATAATAGCAGGTGATACACTTTGCAGATAAATACCAAACTCAATTATATGATGGGGCAAAATAAGTTCAGTATTGAAATCATGTCACTCGGGCCCTAGTAGCAAGCATTAAACATAGCATAAGTGCGTCAACACAATACAAAAATATCCTCAAGATAAACCCCTAAGATCTCGGACAACGGGTATCATTACATGATCAATCTCATCGAATCCCCATTCACCTCATGTGCCTATAGCGGACTACTCACACATGGTGATGGTGAGGGAGCTCATGGTCATTGGAGATGAAGGCGGTGAAGATGGCGGTGAAGACGGCCTCCGGATCCCTCCTCCGGGGGAGAAATCCTGGATCAATCTGACTCCGAAAATGAAGATCGTGGTGGTGGCGGCGCTCTGTTTCGCGAATCGACCTCTCCTCCTAGGTCAGCCACTTTTTCCTATATATGAGGGGGTACGCGAAAGCCGAAGGAGAGACGGTGGCCGAGGCGCCAGATAGGTGGGCCCATGCAGCCAAGGAATCTGGCCGCGTGGGGCCCCCTCTTTTGGCCCTCGGACGCTTCCTCGACCTTTCCGATAATTGATGGTATGAACGAATGGTGATTCGGTGTCTCCGATGGGATCCTAGACGTCACGAGGAGTTCCGGAAGAGTCCGGAGAATAAGATTCATATAAGGAAAGTGGTTTCCGGAGGTATCGGAAAGGTTCCGGAATATTTGCATAGGGTACCGGAAGGTTCTAGAAAGTTCTAGAGGAGTCTAGAAGTGGGACCCACCTAATGTAGGGGGCCCACATGGACCAAAGGGGGTGCAGCAACCACTTGGGCTGCGCACCACCCAAAGGCCCACATGGGCCTAGCCGGCCAAGGCAAGGGAAGGGGAGGCCAAGTCCTAGTTGGACTAGGTGGCCAGCCACCCCTAGTTGGAAAGGGCCCAAGCCCAAGTCCACTTAGGACTCAACTTGGGGGCCAAGCAAAGGGGGCCGGCCAGCCCTCCTCCAAACCCTAGCCGCCCCCTATATAAAGAGGAGAGGGGAGGGGGTGCGGCACACCCTTGGCTGCCCCTCTCTTTGCCCTAGCCGCACCCCTCTTCCACCCTGGCCCTAGCTGCGCGCCACCTCTCCCCGGAGGTGCTGCCCGTTGTGGCACTTCATCGGATTGGATCTTCGAGGAAATACATCTCCTCGCGACTGGATGAGTCTAGTTGCGGGGATCGACTAGCCAACCCCTGCACCGACAAAACACGTTTGTTTGATCTTCAAGGGTAAGAGATTGGATCTCATCTTCGCTACCTTCATCTAATAGATCTAGATCCTTAGGGTTTCTTCCGCTTGTTTCGTAGGAAATTTTTTGTTTTCTATGCAACAATCCCTTCAGTAGTATCAGAGCCTAGATCTATTCATAGATGTTGGTGCGATTAGAACACAAGTGTTGTGGGCGTTGATATTTTATGTTGCTACCTTCTCGCGTGCACTTTGCGTCTTTGCGGTATTGTGAGATTGAAGCGGCCCGGACCAACCTTACTCGCCCACGCACAAGAGACCGGTTCCACGACAGACATGCAACTTGTATTGCATAAGTGGCTGGCGGGTGTCTGTTTCTCTTGCTCTAGTGAAGATACAATTTTCAATGGAAGGCCTTTCAAAAGGATGAGTAAATAAGCAAATACTATATCACCGTTGTGGTTTTGCGTAGATTAGAACGGTTCTATCTCGTTGACCCAAGCCACGTAAAAATTGCATAAACAAAGTAGAGGACGTCTAACTTGTTTTTGCAGAGGGGGTCATGTGATGTGGTATGGCCAATGTGTGATTTGTGATAATGTATGCAATGATCATGTTTGTAATCTTTCACGACTTGCATGTCGATGAGTACGGCAACCGGCAGGAGCCATATGGTTGTCTATTATTTTATGTGACCTGCGTGTCATTGAATCACCATGTAATTGCTTTACTTTATTGCTAAGAGTAGCATTAGTTGTAGTTGCAATAGTTGGTGGACAACCATGGTGATGGCGCCACAATGATGGAGATCATGTCGGTGATGGAGATCATGCCGGTGCTTTGGAGATGGAGATCAAAGGCACAAGAAGAAAGGCCATATCATATCACAATTATGAATTGCATGTGATGTTAATCCTTTTATGCACCTTATTGTTATGCTTAGATGTGATCGCGACGGTAGCATGATAAGGTGATCTCTCATGTTAATATCAAGATGTGTTCTTCCCTAGTATGCACCGTTGCGAAAGTTCATCGTTTTGAGACACCACGTGATGATCGGGTGTGATAGATTCAACGTTCACATACAACGGGTGTAAGCCAGTTTACACATGCGGAAATACTACGGTTTCCTTGACGAGCCTAGCATGTACAGACATGGCCTCGGAACACAAGAGTCGAAAGGCTAAATACGAGTCATATGGATGATATGATCAACATGGTGATGTTCACCCTTGAAGCTACATCATCTCACGTGATGATCGGTTGTGGTGTAGTGGATTTGGATCGTGTGTCACTAAACAGATGTTGAGTTTAGTGGGAGTTCATGTAGTAATTTTGATTAAGATGAACTTAAATTATCATAAAACAAAAGTCCTAAGATGTCTTTGCAAAATCCTTGTAGATCATTTTTCGACTACGGTAGTCTGTTCGTTGCTGAAAAACTGCGTCTCGATGGGTCAAATTTTGTTGAGTAGTACCTGCGTCTTGAAAAAGTCCTACACACCAATGCTGAGCTCTACGTGCTAGAAGAACCAATAGGAGATAAACCCAAACATTTCTGCAAGCGATGAAGAGTACATGGAGTGGTTTTGAACCACCTACTTGAACGTCAAGTGAATGATGTGCACCTTCATGAATTCTGACCTAAGTAGACAATTCAAGAACTTGATTGCAATGGAGATTGTTGATGAGCTGGAAAATAGTTTCTCAGCGCAAGTTAGAATTGCAAGGTTTGAATGTCTGAACGGTTTTCTTTCACTCAAGATGGAAGAGAACGCTTGCTTGGAACAACACCTGAGGAAAATGCATAAGATGGTTATACTCGGGTAGTTGTTTGGAACCACGAGATGAATGACGATTTCGCGATAGATGGGGTGATACGCTAGCTTCTCCCCAGCTTCAAGAATTATGTCGGAGACTATGTCATGGGAAGGGATTTGATCACTTTCTGTCAGTTTTTGTCTTGGCTGCGTCATGTCAAAGTGGAACCCATAGCAAGAGAAGTTGACAATGCAGAAAGTATATATTGATATACAAGTTATAAGTGTTTAAGTCCAAATTGCAATTGTGGCGGTTTCAATAAGTATTTGATGCTTATTCTGTTTTATGAAAACAGAACCTGCTGCTTGAGATTTGCATAAAGGATCTAGGAAGACGTTGCGGAATGGTGGCAATCAAGGAGTTGATGCCGACAATGATCTGTCTCTACATTTATCGTTTTGATTAGAGGATTTGAATAAGTTTGTAATTGAACTAAGTGTGATTTTGATTAGTGTGTCTTGCTTATGTGAGACGGTTATTCATGTTAAAGGCAATGGTTGTTCTATTTACATGAGTGATCCTTTTTGGAAATCACAAGTTTCAATTATAAGTGTATTATTATTATTATAATCTAGATGATAAATTGGTTGAACATTTATAAGAGACATACTAAAATATCCAAATCTTAATAATGACAATTGTTTTGGTCGTGCTAAATATTGAATAAACATTTTGATGTTTTATCAATGCGCCTTATTGTATGGAGTATGACTAAAAATGCCACCCTTTGGAAGTGTGTCATGAGTTGCCGAAAATAAACACAAGTGTTGGTTGTATTTTCAGCAAATGTTAGATGTCATTATTTTGTGCACTCCATCATAAATGATATGAGTAAATAGATGTATTTGTTCAAGTTATGATATTTGACGAGATCAAATAAAATTCTGGAGTTTAGGATATTAAGTTAACAAGAAAATTGAGTCTTTATGATTTGATCAAAAGAGACAAAATATTTGAGTTATATGTTAGTATGCGGACTTGTGAGAAGTGTTATCACAAATTACAATGTTTAGAATATTTCAAAGGCGTTTGATATGTCCTAAGATATTGTAATCACACACTATTTGATATTGTGTGGTCTCAAAGAGGGGTTTTTACTTCGGGGTTTAATAATAGCATTTAGATTTATTTGATAAACACTCTGTTTTATAAATAAGGATCTATTTAATGATTCGCATAAACGATTCCATATGAGTTATGAGAAGTCGTGGTAATTATGAGATAATTAGAGACCATTGCGAATAATGTTGTAGTATATTCATAAGTATGACTATGAATGTGATTCCACAATATGAGACTAAAAGGGGCAAACCAATTTGTTGGTTGTGCTAAGTATTTTAGTGATTTATCGTGAAAAGGTTTCATTGATAAAAGAATTGATGGAATAAATGGAAAAGCTAAAACCTTGCTTGTTCATGTATCGAGTGGCACATATGTAAAGTGCTATGTCGGTTAAAACTTGACACGTGAAGGAATTAATGATGGTGATCATTGAATTTCGGTTTAGCTTGTCTAAAGAAAAGTAGGATTCAAGAATATAAAATTTTGTCAGGTTACAAAATAATATTCATGATTTACTTGTCATGTTTCAGAAACAAGACATACCTACGAAACTACAAAGAAGAAATAGAAGCCTTAAATACGAAAATGACTAAGAGTCATCCTATGTTAAGTTTAAATCACAAAGTAATTGTTACTTGATTTTATGAAAGAATTGTTTCACATATTTATTCTTCAAAAGGGTTTGTAAGGAATAAATAAAACTTACTGGACAAAAGCACAAGAGGTAAAGCTCTTTAACATATTCAATGTTGTTAACTACATGGTGTAGTTGTGCTTAAGGTCAAAAGGATTTATGCTAGCAAAGTACTAGCTTTCGTATAAAGAGTTCTCGATATTAATAGTTAATTAAGAATTTTTTGGAGGTGTCCAAAATATCGAGAAAATATACGAGTGTGATCTAATGAAGATATGTGGCGACATATGTTAAGTTAGAGCAGAAACTATTTTCCATGATCAAAATATGTGGTGACATATGTTTGAGTGTGAGCTAGTTAATCATGGTCAAATATAAGTATAACATATTTCTGAGTGGGAGCCAAAGTGGTTTCACAATTTAATATGTGTATGGTGTATATTTGAGTGGGAGTTTACAACATCTTGTTTGAGTGAAATGGAGATTTCATAAATGTTGTAAATGAGTCAGGAACCAACTGTAACTTGTGAAGTTAGTTATGAATGTCAAATATCTATGGAGATAGATGTATCTATGGTGGATAGATATGTTTGATAAAGCATTATGTCAGGATATTTAACCTAAGTAAGATTTGAAGGAGTTCAAAATAAAACAAGAGAAGAAAGGTTCATCTGCTTGTGAGAAATAGGTGAAACATTGAGTTGATAACTCAGTACAAAATGATGGTTGGAGGATATGTTAGTGTTCGCTATGAATTGTTCATAGGACTAAAAAATATAAGAACCATGTGTTTGTATTTGACGATATGTGACCCAAGTTCTTGGTTAGAAGAACATGTTAAATGAGGAGTCATTTTACATGGAGTTGAGATAAATTGAATTTAGAGAGTGGTAGACTTGGTTGAAGTCATAAAACCAAACTAAATTGGAAATCTCTAAAAGTCAGAAGCGTAGCGAAATCGTGATCGAAAAATATCGAAGTGACATGATTGCACTGTCGATTTGTTGAGTCTACAACATATAGGAGTATATGATTAATTCAAGGATTAAAAGATATAATATTTTGGTTTGAGAAATTTTTGTTTCAAGACTGAGTGAGTTCCGGGTGCACATGCTATGTGAAAGTCCTCTTGACTGATCATACGTCATGTAGGCATAATGGGAAACGAAAAATCTCACTCTTTAACCAAATATATTATATTCATCATGTGATGATGAGAATTATCATGTGATGATAATAGGTTTATCATGAGATGATAAAGTAATGTCAAATTAGGTGACATTAACGTTTGCAAAGAACATAAAGAACTGTATAGTACAGAACACGGACAGAACCTCTTCCACAAGCAAACATGATCAGCACTGAGACTCCATGAGTGTTAGACACCATGAGTGTTGGATCGGGAAAAAAATGTAAACTAGATTATTGACTCTAGTGCAAGTGGGAGATTGTTGGGAATATGCCCTAGAGGCAATAATAAAATGGTTTATTAGCATATTCATGTTTATGATAATAGTTTATTATCCATGCTATAATTGTATTAATTGGAAACATAATACATGTGTGGAATATAAACAACCAGGTGTCCTTAGTAAGCCTCTACTAGACTAGTTCGTTAGTCAAGAGATGGTTAGAGTTTCCTAACCATGGACTTGTTATAGTCACTTGATAACGGAGTCATATCATTAGGAGTAATGATGTGATGGACATGACCCAATAATAAAGAATTGCAATTGATCGTGTCACACAGTTTCATTGCCAACACTTTTGGTATGCCAAGTATAGTTTCCTTAGACCATGAGATTATGTCACTCCCGTTTACCGGAGGAATACTTTGTGGACATCAAACGTCACTTCGTAACTGGGTGATTATAAAGGTGGCTTTCAGGTATCTCCGATGGTATTTGTTGGGTGACATGAATCAAGAGTGGGATTTGTCCTTCCTTGTGACGGAAATGATATCTCTGGGCCCTCTCGATAATATAGCATCAGAAAGGTTGCAACCATGTGGTTAATTGTTAATCACGGAGATCCTATATTATGGACGAGTAAAGAGAATTTGCCAGGTAACGAGATAGAACTAGATATGGAGATATCGACGATCAAATCTCGGGCAAATTAAATATCGTGAGACAAAGGGAATCGTATACGAGATTAAGAATCTCCGGCATCGTGGTTCAATCGATAAGGAACTTCGTTGAATATGTAGGAGTCAATATGGGCATCCCGGTCCAGCTATTGATTATTGATATGATCATGTCTGCATGTTCTCGAACCCGTAGGGTCACACACTTAACGCTCCAATGTAGCTAGGGTTAGCGATGAGATAATTGATGGTATGAACGAATGGTGATTCGGAGTCTCGGATGGGATCCTAGACGTCACGAGGAGTTCCGGAAGAGTCCGGAGAATAAGATTCATATAAGGAAAGTGGTTTCCGGAGGTATCGGAAAAGTTCCGGAATATTTGCATAGGGTACCGGAAGGTTCTAGAAAGTTCTAGAGGAGTCTAGAAGTGGGACCCACCTAATGTAGGGGGCCCACATGGACCAAAGGGGGTGCAGCAACCACTTGGGTTGCGCACCACCCAAAGGCCCACATGGGCCTAGCCGGCCAAGGCAAGGGAAGGGGAGGCCAAGTCCTAGTTGGACTAGGTGGCCAGCCACCCCTAGTTGGAAAGGGCCCAAGCCCAAGTCCACTTAGGACTCAACTTGGGGGCCAAGCAAAGGGGGCCGGCCAGCCCTCCTCCAAACCCTAGCCGCCTCCTATATAAATAGGAGAGGGGAGGGGGTGCAGCACACCTTTGGCTGCCCCTCTCTTTGCCCTAGACGCACCCCTCCTCCACCCTGGCCCTAGCTACGCACCACCTCTCCCCGGAGGTGCTGCCCGTTGTGGCACTTCATCGGATTGGATCTTCGAGGAAATACATCTCCTCGCGACTAGATGAGTCTAGTTGCGGGGATCGACTAGCCAACCCCTGCACCGACAAAACACGTTTGTTCGATCTTCTAGGGTAAGAGATTGGATCTCATCTTTGCTACCTCCATCTAATAGATCTAGATCCTTGGGTTTATTCCGCTTGTTTCGTAGGAAAAATTTTGTTTTCTATGCAACAACCCCTTCACTTGTGTCCATCTTTTGCACAATGCCCTTCTTTTCCATAAAAATTGACGTGGTATTTTTCTCCGATTTAATTTTTTTGCAAAAATAACCAGAAAAGAGACTTTGCTAAAAATAGCATCAGATTCAGCAGTTTTATTCAAATGTGGGAGGATTCCAGAGCAAATTATGAAGCAAAGTGCTTGAAAAAGTAGACGCATTTTAGGTGCATCAGTGCCCAAGCCCGGCGTCATCCCGTTCAACAGCAGGCTTCACAAACTAGTGGTGCGTGGGAGAGAAGAGGAGGCGACGGAGCTGATGAAGATAGTAAAGGGGAAGAAGCCCAAGATCGGCCACATGCCAAGATCTCTGGTGCCGCGGCGCTTCTACACGCAGCTGGACCGGGATGACCTGCACATGCTCGTCATCCCAAGGTCCTTCCATGCTGCCTTGAAGGAGTGGCTGACGATCCCCCTTCCTCGGTGCATTCCGATCGACGCCTGCAAGTTCTGCGACGAGCATGTTCAGGTAAGCTACTACAAGAACACCGACGAGATTGTGCTGGGGAGGCACTGGCCAGAGGTCGTCTACCGCTACAATCTGGAGCAGGACGACGTCGTAGTCTTCAAGCTCACCGCAACAGGCTTCAAGATCGACATCTACAGGAGCATGAACTCGACTGCCGGGGGGGGTACACGTGTCCTGAGCACGGCTAGTACCAGCGTGCTTAGTGTTTAGTAGGTACTGCATTTTGATCAGGGGCATGAAATGCCCCTGTTAGTGTTCATCAGGGGCATGAGATGCCCCTGCTAGCTGTAAACCCGGGACATGGGATGCCCCTGCTAGACGTTAACCCGGGCTTAGAATGCTTAAAACTTGTTTTGATCATGGTGTGTGCTTTTCCTTGTTGTTTTCATCAGGGTGTGTGCTTTCCCCTATGTCATATAGTTAAGTAATTGCAGCGAATCTCGTTATGATGTATGGTTACCTCTAATTGTGTCTGATCCTGATTGTGTTCATGTGTGTTAAAAGGTGGTAAGGTCACCAGTTTTGAAAGTGGTGAGCACATGACTAAACCAGCATGCAACCAAACGGGTGTTTAGTGCATCTAAACAGCATGCAGCCAAGTTTGCAGCCAACCAAACATGAAAATGCGAAATAAATAGGCAAAAAGGAAAAACGATATGCACCCAACCAAACGGGCTGCAGAACATGGCTCAGGCCACGTTTCTCTGGGGCCAAACCCGCCAGAGCCACGAAGACGGGAGGTCCAAAAATGACCCAAACAACCAAACACGCCCTAATGTAACTTGGAAGTAGTTGTTGAAGCTTACACTTATAATATCAGCTGGGAGATATGACCACCAGCGGCAGAACAACTTGTCTGCAGAAGAATGCACATGTCTCTATCGGCGCCCCATTGACTTTACCGGTACTCCTAGATCAACTTGGCTCAAGATTAAGTTTCTGGAAATTCTCCATGACGATAATACTCGTATCAAATACTCCTTGTGATCACAAATGATTGTCGTCAGTATAACTACGGATTTGTACCTAGTACGCTCATTTCCCGTGACAGTTAAAACCGATCGGAGGGAGTAGTATGAACACACGTTTTCGCCATAGGAATTTTGAAAAAGTGTACATAGAACTACAGATTGACTGTTTGATAATCCTGGGAAACCGGGTTTGGATAATCCGTGCACTTTTTAAAATATTTCCTGGTAGTTGGAGCTTCGGAAACGGCTTGTGGCTATGTCAATTCGTTGCTCTCAAATTCATCGTATGATAGTGATACATAAGTTGACTTTGATTGAAGCAGAGCAACCCAGGCCAGCAGTACTACTGCGGCAGAGTAGTTGACAAAATTGCAGCTATCCTCATGGTATGAACGCACGTCGTTCGCCAAGGACAAGGTAGTCGGTCGTTGCTCCGTGGGGTGCACGTATCTAATCTAAACAGATAAATAGGCATACAGGCAAGGTCTGGAGGTCACCAATCAACTTGTCCTCTGCCACTTCAAAAATAGAAAACTTGTCCTCTGCCAATAGCCAGGGTAGAGAGAGGATGGCACTTGCTCCACGGTCGTCTCTGCGCTCCCTAGCTCTGCTGGTGTCGCGCCGGAAGCCATGGCTGAGCTCTTTCTCCTCCTCCTCCACCGCCGTTCTGCCGCCGGGAAATTGTACTCCGGCTGCTCCTGCCGTTCAGCCTCCCGCTCCAGGTAAGCTCAAATGTTTCCTGCACCCACGGCTCTCCTTTTCTGCTGCCGATTTCCGTTCTCTGGTATCGATTTGCGCTAACAGTTACTCCTCCATTGCGTTGCAGCTCTGCCAGACACTTCGAGTAACAAGCGCCCTCCTCATGAAGAGTTGCCGATTCACGCTCTTCCCGATCCACATAACAAGGGTCGCGCTGAACTCGACAAGCCTTCACCGTCGACTCTGGAGCAGCCGGACTACCCAGTTCCTTTGCGCCGCACCGTCGACGAAGATCCCGAACACCTAACTCCTGATGATTGTGGTGGTTCACACAGCAGCACACCTAGAGCTGTACCTGGCCCTGCCCCTGCGCGTGGCCCTGTTATACACCCAGTTCGTGATCCACCACCTAGAACTAGGCCGTAGCAAACTTAAAGCTGTAATCGACGAGCCTTGGCTGTGCACTTCGGAGCTCCTGTTTAAGTTATTTCCCACAGTTAAGTCACAAGGGCCAATGGCCGCTTCCTGTACCGGAAGAATACTGTATCGCCTATATACAATATAAAAGTAATTCAAGGTCCATTCTGAAGCAGGGCTAAAGACAAAGGAAACATTTTCTGTGTTATTAGGTGCCATTTTATTTTGCAGCATGGGGGCGATACCATTATTTTCATGGATCCTCCTACGCGCGACCGCCTTCGTCAGGTCAGTTTCAACCCGCAGGTCACCGTGTTCGGCGTGGATGGGTGCGCCGCGCGCCAGTCGCCTCGTCTTTCAAGCCCGGTTGGCCTCGCGTCTTCAGGTGCCGTCTTTGATTGGTCCGTGGAAAGGGGAAGGAACTCCATGCCACCTTGCTACCTGCTCTGTCGCTGTGTTCTGCTAGTTTCGTGATGTTAGCTGAAACTTCTCTGTTGTTGTGTGCTGCATACGTGTGCAGCCTGTGTGTCTGTTCTGTCTACTGTTGCCGCTGGCAGCTCGCTACCTGTGTGCGTGCATGTGTCCCTACTCCTCCTCGAAGCAGCTGGTTTGAGTCCATGTGTGATACTATCTGCATGTTCCAGCGATGGAATATGAGTCCATGTATATGTCAACCTGCTACCGCTGTGTCATGCTCAGTTTGCAATGAATGAGGCCAACTACAATTTGTGTGTTTTGAATTGGAATACCAGAGGCCTAAACGGTGACGACCGCCAAGCAACTATGCATGAATCCATCGCTGCTACCCCATGTTGCATCGTTTGTCTGCAAGAGACAAAATTAGAGAATGTGGATGATGCTACGGCTGCCCCATGTTTAAGCGAAGCCCAAACAATTAACATGAGGTAGAAAAGCACCGTCTATAAACGCTGCCCCAAATTGCACTGGTTGAGCGAGCGGGAGCGGAAGCAGGGCGTGAGGTGCTTCCCGTAGCTTCGCACTCAAGTCGCGAATCGTTTTTTGTTATTATCCATCCATTCCGTTGCTCAAAATAACATGCATACTGTCACTGTGAGACCGAATCTATGCCTTCCTTTGACTTTCGCTTGGCATGCGCTGCAGAGCCAGCGCGCGTGCAGGCATTGGGTGGACATGCCACCAACTACCTCCGTCGATCGAGTAGGTCGTATACGTAGGTCCGCTACATGAGCCCAAACAAAACATGGCTGAACCCATCGATCGTTTGCTCAGTTGAACTAGTGAAAAGGCTTTGGCCTTCGGCCTATAATTATGGTCCACTAGCTAACAGCTCACGCTCTACGAAAAGCTAACAGCCCACAAGTAAACAAAAATGGAATTTGATCTTGAGCGTACAATCTGTGCTGTAGTGTGTTGTGTCGTATTCGCATCAGTAGATGGCCGCACTCTCGTGGCGCTCTGCGGTCTCGGGTTCCGTACAATCTGTGCTATAGTATATCGTACATTCTTACGTATTCATGGTACTACCTCCGACCGTAAAAGGTTGTTGTGTAGATCATACTATCACAGTGCAAAATATGTATAGAGCTTGCGACAAATATTCCCGATCGGAGGACGTATTATTTTTCAATTTTAGTGACTCATCGTAAAAAGCAAATTGGTAAAAAACATGTTTATAATTATTTTAGTAAAAAATAATTAAATTGAGATAATTTAGCCCTTAAACATGAAAATTATGTTAAAAAATGTCGGAATTAGCTAATTCGTTTCGAATCAGTATTTATACAACTTCTACAACATTTAATGGTATTTCAGACTTTTCATCTTTCGAACCAATAACAGCAGCTATCAAAAGCATTCCTGGCAAACATCAAATCTCTACTTCCAACAACTGCTTCTCACAGCTGCTTTCTAACAGCCCACCAGCTACAGCTGCTTCTCAATAGCAGCAGACCAAACAAACAGACACTAAGAAAATTTATCCAGCGCCCGGCTGTCGGCACGCGTGGAGGGATCCTCCTCCTCTGGGACGAGAATCTTATCACCATTACTGATGCCACCATCTCCCAGTTCTCCATCTCGGCAACGATTACCATCATCTAGTCCAACACCTCTTTCAAACTAACAATGGTTTACGGGCCGACTAGAAACTGTTAGCACTAATCTTGACCTCGGTGTCGTGGGGCGAGCTGCCGTGCGTTCGTGTTGGCCGAGTGTCCGATCGAGTGGAGTACAATGGTCTTGCAAGCGGGTTGGCCATTTTGCATGTGCGTGCATGAGGCACCAGAATATGAGAGTCATGCGGCCGGAGCGTGCAGATCAAGCAGCTGTTAGTGCATGGTGTTAGTCGGTTAGTGGAGCACGTCGTGGGCATAGGAGCCGGGCAGGTTGTTGCCTGGCTGTGTGCTAGCTAGGCTATTTAAGTGTGAGTCATGTGCGTGTAGAGAGTAAGCTGAAGAGAAAATGTAGTCTCCAGTAGTAGTGCTCGCGTGTGGAGAGAGAGCCAGTGACGAGCGAGAGAGATGTAGTTTCCACCGGTGATTGTGGTGTGTGCCCGGCCGGTAGAAGAGTTCCACTGAGTTGTACTGCGTGTGTGCGTAGTACCTCCATATGTATGTGTTTGATTCGTTAAGAGAAATAAATCCAAGATACAGGCGTGTGTGCGTCGCGGCGTTCGTCGCCGGGAAAACCATTGGTGTCTCCTTCGTCTACCTCTTTCCGGCGTTTGCGTCGCTGAAAGGCTGCCTCGACGTGTGTCGCCGAAGGGCAGCCCCAACAATTGGTATCAGAGCCGCAAGGTTTGGTGTCGTGGTGCACGGTGAGTCCGCGGCGAGCGCGGCGGACGGAGACTACGGAGGCGCTACGTGGTGGCGCAGCGGCCGCGGAGGCGCGGCGAGAAGGCCGCGGAGGTCCTGCGTGGTGGTGCAGGAGCCACGTGGGTGTGGCATGGCGCTGCACGGCGGCCATGGCGCGGCATGGTGCAGCGTGCACACGACGGCGTGGCGGCATGGAGGTGCTGCGCGGCGGCGGGCCGCAGCGGCGTGGTGTGACGGCCATGTAGCGGCGACCGCAGAGGCGCAGCTGCGCGGAGAGGCGCGCGGTGGCGTCGAGCGGAGGCGTACAAGGCGATGATGATCGACGACGAGCCGTGTCAAGATTAGGGGGAAATTGTTAGCACTAATCTTGACCTCGGCGTCGTGGGGCGAGCTGCCGTGCATTCGTGTTGGCCGAGTGTCCGATCGAGTGGAGTACAACGGTCTTGCAAGCGGGTTGGCCGTTCTGCATGTGCGTGCATGAGGCACCAGAACATGCGAGTCGTGCGGCCGGAGCGTGCAGATCAAGCAGCTGTTAGTGCATGGTGTTAGTTGGTTAGTGGAGCACGTCGTGGGCATAGGAGCCGGGCAGGTTGTTGCCTGGCTGTGTGCTAGCTAGGCTATTTAAGTGTGAGTCATGTGCGTGTAGAGAGTAAGCTGAAGAGAAAATGTAGTCTCCAGTAGTAGTGCTCGCGTGTGGAGAGAGAGCCAGTGACGAGCGAGAGAGATGTAGTTTCCACCGGTGATTGTGGTGTGTGCCCGGTCGGTAGAAGAGCTCCACTGGGTTGTACTGCATGTGTACGTAGTACCTCCATATGTATGTGTTTGAGTCATTGAGAGAAATAAAGCCAAGATATAGGCATGTGTGCCCCGCAGCGTTCGTCGCCGAGAAAACCATTGGTGTCTCCTTCGTCTACCTCTTTCCGGCGTTTGCGTTGCCGAAAGGCTGCCTCGACATGTGTCGACGGAGGACAGCCCCAACAGAAACAATCTCAAAGATGCCTTTTTCCAAGAAATCAAGAATGAGAAACCGGCCACGGGGTCAAGTGGCTCGTCACGTGTGATATCAACCAAATCTATCAGGCTCATGATAAAATCGCATGAACTCCAATCGTAGCCGCATGGTCCGCTTCCGCAATGCCCTCAATTTTTGCGAGTTAAAGGAAATTCATCTTCAAAATAGGAAGTTTACTTGGAGCAACGAGCGCCAAGACCCAACGCTTAGCAAGCTTGACACCTTCTTTTGCAATGAGGATTGGGACGTTGATTTCTCCTCTCACATCCTCCATGCTCTCTCCTCTTCGCTCTCCGACCATTGCCCCCTCCTTGCAAGTGATGTCGGCCCTCGGCGGCCAAGGTCCTTCCGCTTCCAAAACTTTTGGATCAAGATGCCCGGATTTATGACGGTGGTCTGTGACGCTTGGAGTGAGCACCTCCCCCATAATGAACCATATCAAGTGCTATTCCACAAACTAAAGAGAGTGAGCCTTCGCTTGAGACAATGGAGCAAGAAACTTTTCTCCCATCACAAAGTCCAACTCCACATGGCCCTTGACGTCATCCTTCAACTCGATATCGCTCAAGAAACGAGAATTTTAGACCCCCAAGAGAGAGATTTGAGATCGAGACTCAAAAGAAAAGTCATTTCCCTTGCGGTAATGGAGCGTGCTAGGAAGCGGCAAGCCTCGCGCATTACCAATCTCAAAGATGGAGACGCAAACACAAGGT